>BQNB010002620.1:0-40317 GCA_026074375.1 Tanacetum coccineum | reverse complement strand
ATATTTGGAAACTTATTAAGCTAACCGGGTTAACATAAGACACCCTTATGTTGATCGGCCGTATGCTAGGTATAAATACCCCTCTCCATACCTTGGAGAGGGTTGGTTGTTTCATTTCTCTCATAATACATTTTTCCTTCTTTCTCTCTCTAAAGTGTTACAACCCTCCTTTCTCTCTCTAGACTTTCTTTTTCTTATTTGTTAAGTGATTTGATACATCTATAATTGGTATCAGTCGCCATGGGGTGATATCATGAGTTTGTGTGCGTTTATATCTTGTTTAGATCATTTGTTTTGTTGTATTTTTGGTTTCGTGACTTGAAAATCAAAGCCTGGATTTTTGTGTTTAAAAGTGTTAAAGTTTATGTTTTTAAGCAAGATCTAGGCCTAAGACAACTAGTTGTGCAAGAAAAATTAAGGTAAAACGTCAAAAAGGTTGTGTTTTTGGTATTTTTGTCAAAAAAGTAAGTTTTTTTAAGCTTGCGAAATATGTTTTCATGCGATTTATGATAGGTTAGAGTTCAAGCGATTTATGTCATTTCTTGGAAACGAAACTCTGCTTAATTTTGCTTAGGTCATGCGAAACATGTCAAGCGAAATATGTATGCCATATATGTCTTCATGCGGTTTATGACAGGTTGTTAGTTCAAGCGAAATACGTAATTGTGTAAAACGAAACTCTGTCCAATTTTCACAAACCAAGCAAAACATTACTTTGTCATATTCCTTGAGAAACATTACAGTTACATATTCCTTGAGAAACATTATAGTGATATATTCCTTGAAAAACATTACAGTGACATATTCCTTGAGAAACATTACACTGACATATTCCTTGAGAAACATTACATTAATCACAAAAAGATTATATTTTCTACGGTTTGTCTTACTTTGTAAAATCCCATGAAATACTTAGATTTCTCGGTTTTAGTGAAGATTTGCAAAATCCCGTGGAATATCAATCTTAATCACCGATAAAAACACTCCTTAACACAATCTTCCTTTATTAATGTTCGATCAATATATAATCATTTCACTTTTTAATTAAAGCAAGATGACTACTTTAACAGAATACATAATTGTTGTTAGAGCTGAAAACCGTCCTTCAATGCTTGAGAAGTCAATGTACGATTCATGGGCAAGTCGTATATATCTATTCATCAAAGGGAAGAAAAATGGTAGGATGATGCTTGATTCAATCGACAATGGTCCACTGGTCTACCCAGTTGTTGAAGAAAATAGGCAGACTCGACCTAAGAAATACTCTAAACTCACTGAAATACAACAACTTCAAGATAACTGTGATGTTCAAGCAACAAATATCATTCTTCACGGTCTTCCACCCTATGTGTATGCACTTGTAAACGATCAAGAGGCAGCTAAGGATATTTGGGATAAAGTCAAGCTACTAATGAAAGGCACTGAATTATTATATCAAGAACGTAAATGCAGACTGTACAACTTGTTCGATAAGTTTACTTCCGTTCAGGGTGAAACATTGTATGAGTATTACTAGAGATTCTATCAGCTGATCAATGACATGCATACTATTAGGATGACAATGCAGCAAGTTCAAGTCAATACCAAGTTTCTGAATACTCTTCCATCGGAGTGGATCAAGTTTGTTACTGATGTGAAGTTAGCAAAGAGTTTGTATACCACTAACTATGATCAGTTGTATGCATACCTCAGTCAACATGAACGGCATGCTAATGAAGTACATATCATGCATGAAAGATATCCGGATCCTCTTGCATTGGTAGCCAACTCTCAAACTCTATACAATCGTATTCTGAACAAACACATATTGTGGATTTTCCAGATTATGAGATAACCAGTGATAGCAATATCATTTCTTACTCTCAATATATGCAGGAATCACAAAATGCGGGTATTCAGGATACTAATTCTTCTGCACCTAATGATTTATTGGTTCTATCTTTGTTTGAACAAATGACTAATCATGTAGCTAATTTAGATAAGGAAAATCAGACAAATAAAATGGTAAATGAATCCTAACGTATGAGCTGAAGATACTAAGAACTGTAGCCATTTGAACAAAGACTTAATGTAGATTTGAACAAACGTGAAAAATTAATAGATTCTCAAATGGTGACTTAATTCGGAATAGAAATGCAAAGTTTGCGGCTTTTTAGCATGAGATCGATACACTTAAAGAAACTCTTTCTAATTATGTCAAAGAGAAACAATCTTTATTAACAACATTAACTATTTTCAAAATAGAATGTAAAGAAAAAGAATCTAAATACATGGATAAGGAAATTGTTTTGGAAAACCAAAATAAAGAACTGGAAAATACTATTTGTAAGTTGTATCGATCTACGCAAGCAATGCATATGCTAACGAAACCTTAAGTTTTTTACGATAACACTCATAAACAAGCTCTTGGTTATCAAAATCCATTCCATCTTAAAAAAGCTCAGCGGATTAAACCAACATTATATGATGGTAGTGTTATTGCTAAGGAACATGATGTGATTTTTGTGATTGATGATGAAGAGACACTATTTTGAAAGAAGAGAGTCGATCAAAGATGCTTGATAAACAAAATGATCCAATTTCAATAAAACAGAAAATTAATATTTCTCCAATTGATTATTCAAAGTTGAATAAAATAAAAGAAGATTTTGGTAAACGTTTTGTTACTCAAAAAGAATTGTCTGCAGAACAAGCTTTCTGGTTAAAACATTCGAACTATAATCCTGACACATCTGTTAAGTCACATACACCTGTTAGAATTGAAGCTCCTAGTGAACTTCCTAAGGTAAGTTTGGTAAATGAAAGTCTTAAAAAGCTAAAATATCAACTCGCCAGTTTTGACAAGGTCGTGAAAAAGAGAACCACATCTGATGCTATAACGACAGGTGCGTGGGGTTTTGAACATACAAAAGCTTGTTTTGTAACTGAAATAATTCCATTTTTAAAAGTTTTAAAAGATACATTTAATGCGTTTGATAAAACTCTTTTAGATGAAATTACTGAAGTTCAAACTGTTTTTAACCAAATGGAAGCGGTTGTTGATCAGTGTTCTGTAGACAAAAATGCTTTTGAAATTCAAATCAAACAACTTAGTATTGATAATGATCAACTCTTGAAACAAATCATGTCTCAAGAAATTGTGCATATTGCTGTGAATTCTGTGGATATTCTTAATGTGAATAAGTCATGTGTGGATGAATGCAATAAGTGTCTGGAACTTGAGACTGGGCTTCTCAAAAAGAAAGGGGATTATGACAGAAAAAGATGTTACGATAAAACTTTTGTAAAGTATTTAACATTTGAAAACCATTGCATTTCCTTGGAATTAACAACTCAACTCAATCAAGAAATTTTTCAAAAGGACAATTTTTGTGAAAACCAAAATGTTCCTACATTTAATCAATTATTTGAAATAAATGAATTGAAAGCTCATGCACAAGAAAAGGACACGGTCATAAGAAAGTTGAAGGATAGGATTAAATCTTTGAGTAGAAAAGATAGTGTGCAAAATGTAAAGAAATACATTGATGAGATTGAAATAATAAACATTGAGTTGGAGCATAGTGTAGAAAAATTACTTTCTGAAAATGAATTTAAGAAAAGAATGAGAGCATTTGAAATCAATTTACAAAGACCAATTTGACTCAATTAGAAAGACATGTGTTCAATCCAAGGAACAGAGTGCCTTTTAATTGCTCAAATCAATGCAAAGTCTGTTGAAAATTCAGATTTAAATGCTCAACTTCAAGAAAAGGTTTTTGCTATTGCAGCATTGAAAATGAATTAAGGAAACTTAAAGGGAAAAATGTTGTCAATACTGCTGTTTCAAAACCTAGTGCCACAATTGCTCCAGGAATGTTCAAGCTAGACATAAAACCAATTTCTCATAGACTTAAGAACAATAGGGATGCCCATGAGGTTGATCTTGAGAAGACTATAGAAAATACTGACACCCTTCGTGGACTTGTAGAATGCGCTAGAAAACATAATCCTAGTGAATCTATATTAGAATATGCTTGCATGTTTACAAAACACGTTCAGGAATTGTTAGTCTATGTCTCAAGTCATGCCCTAGTTTAACGAAACCTACTGAGAAACTAGTTGTCACACTAATGAACAAGGAAAAGAAAGTTAGGTTTGCTGAACCTGTCAAATCTTCAAGCAACATTCCCAAGCAGATTGATCCTCTTAGAACCAAAGATTCTAACAAGCCTTTGTTGACTTTTACCGGAGTAAACACTACTACTAGTGCTAGCAGATCAAAGCCTTCAGGCAATACACAGAAAAATAGGATCTCGCGACCACCAAGTAGCAATCAGAAGAAAAAACTAGAAGAACACCCTAGGAAAGTTAAATCTAGTTTGAATAAGACGAATTCTGTTTCTGAACCTATCAGTAATGTACATGTTAAGCATTCTGTGAGAAATGCTAAGTTTGAATCTATTTGTGCTATTTGTAACAAATGTTTGTTTGATGCTAATCATGATGTGTGTGTTATTGATTATGTGAATGATGTGAATGTGCATTCTAAATCTAAATTTAAATCTAACAGAAATAAAATGAGAAAAGTATAGAAACCTATGGATAAGGTGTTCAAAGAAATTGGATATAGTTGGAAACCTACGGGTAGGACCTTTACTATAGTCGGAAATAAGTGCCCTTTAACTAGGTTCACCTCCACTAAAGTAGTGCCTACTAAGGAAACCACTAACAAATCAGTTCTTACACTAACTCAAGGAGTCATCGTTTACAGTAGGAGACCCAAAGCACCAAAATTAGTAGGATCGAGTAGTAAATCTAAGATCACAGAATCTAGAATCTCTAACTCCTTGGACCCCACTCAATCTGGGGATCCACTGTTTCCGATGTTCCATCTTCTTCTCTTACAGGTTGTCCAAATTGTTCTATGGTATTTGGACTCCGGATGCTCCAAGCATATGGCCAGAAATTGCTCTCAACTCATCAACTTCGTCAGTAAATTTTTGGGTACCGTCAGATTTGGGAATGATCATATTGCTAAAATAATGGGTTGACATCAAATGGAAATGAAATGTTTGACAATATCATAGGTTTACATATTAAGGGTTTAGGACACAACTTATTCTCTATGGGACAATTTTGTGATTCTGATCTTGAAGTAGCTTTTCGCAAACACACCTGTTTCATTCGTGACTTAGAAGGTGTTGATCTACTCAAGGGATCAAGGGGTTCAAACCTATACACTTTATCTATGGAAAATTTGTTGCTATCCTCTCCTATATGTCTTTTGTCTAAGGCCTCAAAGACCAAGTCTTGGTTGTGGCATCGAAGATTATCTCATTTAAACTTTGATTATATCACTTCTTCTTGCCAAACAAGGTATAGTTTTGAGGTCTTATCAAAGACAAAAGTATTAGAAGGAGATCACTTATGCTATGCATGTGCTCTTGGTAAAAGCAAGAAACACTCCCATAAACCTAAAGTTGAATACTCCATTCAAGAAAAACTCTATCTGATGCATATGGATTTTTGCAGGTCAATGAGGATTCAAAGTATCAATGGGAGAAAATACATACTGGTTATCGTGGATGATTATTCTTGGTTTACATGGGTGAAATTTCTACGATCGAAGGATGAAGTTCCAAAGTTTGTGATTAAATTCCTCAAAATGATTCAAGTTCGTCTGAATGCAACCATTCGTAACATCAGGACTGATAATGGCACTGAATTCGTCTATCAGACACTGAGGGCTTATTATGAAGAAGTCAGAATCTCACATCAAACATCAGTTGCTTGCTCTCCATAATAGAATGACATTTTCAAAAGATGAAATTGTACTTTAGTGGAAGCTACTCGCACAATGTTGATCTTTTCAAAGGCTTCGTTATTTCTTTGGGCATAAGCAGTCGCGACAGCTTGCTATACACGAAACCAATCATTAATCTGAAAACGTCACAACAAAACACCGTATGAACTTCTCTATGATAGAAAACCTAACTTATCTTATCTTCATGTCTTTGGTGCTCTCTTCTATGCACTAATGACGATGAAGACCTTGGTAAGTTAAAACCTAAAGCTGATATAGGATTTTTTGTTGGTTATGCTCCCGCAAAGAAAGCATTCCGAATCTACAACAAAAGGACCCGAATTATTATTGAAACTATTCATGTTGATTTTGATGAGTTGACAACAATAGTTTCTAAACAATTTAGTTCAGGACCTGGGCCTAAACTTTTGACTCCTAGAACAATCAGTTTAGGACTCATGCAAAACATTCCTTCTTTAACTTCGTATGTCCCACCAACAAAGAATGATTAGGAAATTTTGTTTTAATTAATGTTTGATGAGTACCTTAATCCTCCACCATCGGTTGATCCTTAAGTTCCTACAGTCATTGCTCCTGTTGTTTTAACCGGTACACCTTCCTCAACGACAATTGATCAAGATGCACCATCTACAAGTACCTCTCAAACAAATCAAGAAACACCATCTCTAGTCATTTCTCTCAGTGTTGAAGAAGCTAATGACATTGAGGTTGCACACATGGATAATAATCCCTATGTTTATTTTCCAACTCCAGAACCAAGTTCTGAAGAATCCTCTTCTTAGGTTGTTATTCCAAACAATGTGCACTCAGTCAACCAACCACTTGAACACATCAACAAATGGTTCAAAGATCACCCACTTGATAATGTAATTGGTGACCCTTCTAGACCGGTCTCCATCTGACATCAACTATAAAATAAAGCCCTATTTTGTAATTTTGATGCTTTCCTTTCTTCCGTTGAACCCATGAGTTATAAAGAAGCATTGACAGAATCCTCCTAGATTGAAGTCATGCAAGAAGAACTCAATGAATTTGAATGTCTTGAAGTTTGGGAGCTGGTACCTTGAAGTGGATATACAAGGTGAAATTAGACGAACTTGGAGGTGTGTTGAAACATAAGGCTTGTTTGATAGCAAGGGGATATCGTCAGGAAGAAGGCATAGACTTTAAGGAATCTTTTGCTCCAATTTCTCAACTTGTAGGTCCAGAGAATCCCAACCATGTGTACAAGCTTAAGAAAGCCCTTTACGGTTTGAAACAAGCTCCACAGGCTTGGTATGATTTGCTCTCATCATTTCTACTCTCCCAAAATTTCTCAAAAGGCACTGTCCATCCTACATTATTCATCAGGATAGAAGGCAAAGACATATTACTGGTACAAATTTATGTCGACAATACTATTTTTGCCTCCACTAAACTTAATATTTGTGAATCATTTTTTAAAATCATGTATTCAAAATTCAAGATGTCGATGATGGGCAAACTATCATTTTTCTTAGGACTACAGATTTCTCAGAGTCTCAGAGGCATCTTTTTAAACTAATCAAAATATGCTATTGAATCACTTAAAAAGTATGGTATGGAAACCTGTGACATAGTGGATACTTCAATTGTGTAGAAATCCAAACTGGATGAGGATCCACAATAAAAAGCCATTGATCCTACACTTTATCATGGAATGATTGGCACCCTTATGTATCTTACATCCAGTAGGCCAGACCTTGTATTTATTGTGTGCATGTGTTCCTAGTATCAGGCAAA
The DNA here is from genome assembly GCA_026074375.1 of Tanacetum coccineum. NCBI lineage: Eukaryota > Viridiplantae > Streptophyta > Magnoliopsida > Asterales > Asteraceae > Tanacetum > Tanacetum coccineum. The sequence continues at coordinate 32,750 of BQNB010002620.1, read as the reverse complement.
GTCTACCAAAAAGCACTTACATGCGGTTAAGTGAATCTTTCGATACCTAAGAGGAACCATAAATATAGGTCTATGGTACTCGAAGGATTCTTGCATTGCTCTAACATCCTTTGCAGATGCTGACTATGTGGGTTGCCAAGATACCAGAAAATGTACGTCTGGAAGTATGCAGCTATTAGGTAATAGATTGGTGAGCTGGTCTTCAAAGAAGCAGAAGAGCATCGCCATATCCAGTATAGAAGTTGAATACATTGCCTTGTCAGGATGTTGTGCTCAAATACTTTTGATGAGATCACAATTAACTGACTATGGCCTTGGGTTCAACAAGATACCTCTGTAATGCGATAATAAAAGTGTCATTGCTTTATTTTGCAACAACGTCCAACACTCTTGATCCAAGCATATTGACATCAGACATCACTTTATCAAGGAGCAAGTGGAGAACGGGGTGGTTGAGATGTATTTTGTCAGAACAGAGTATCAGGTGGCAGGCGTTTTCACTAAGCCTTTAGCACGAGAACGACTTGAATTTCTCATCAACAAGCTTGGTATGAGAAGTATGTCTCCTAATACGTTGAAAAAGCTGGCAGACGAAGAAGAAGAGTAATGGTGGTAAGCTCTTCACATATCCTCTATATCATATGTATATAAGAAAATCAGAAAAACCCAAAAAGATTTTTCATTTTATATAAACTTTTCAAAAAGAAAATACAAAATCAAAAAAATCAAAAAATATAAAAATATGGTGTTCATGACATGTCTTCTTAAAATCGATAACATTTACGGCCTTAAAAATTTCATTCGATAATGATACGAGGCTGTAAATAAAGTTCGAGCATAAGTTTAAATTTTTTTTTAAACATGTCATATGGCTTGCTATTATTTCAGATAGCAACCCGATCTTCAACTTAAAGGCAAGTATTTCGTCAAAAAGAAACTTGACCTCTCAACTGGAATTAAGTTTCTCAGGCATGATCTACTTTATGTTCATGCAAAGGCTAGTGTTTACGTTGCAACACAACTCGTGCTTTCTATCCAAATAAGTGTACGTGTCAGTGCATTTATTTGTCAAAATAAGAGAAATCTTATTTTTATGGTGTTGATTTTCAAAATAAAACAAAATAATCATCTCAGAAAATGATTTTTCAAGGCATTTGACCACTCAAACAACTACTACACCTCTTTAAATAGAAAACGGGTCATTGTTTGAGGGGGAGAAAATGTCAAATAATCTTCTTCAAAATCATCATGTGATAAAAGGAAAAAGGTTTTTTTAACGGAATAATATTTAACGGGAAGTTAATAATTTTAACTTATTTATGCATTATATGTTATGTGTTTATGCCTTTAGGGATTAGATAGCAAAACTTAAGGCTTAGTCTAGTTTAATAAACTTTTAGGAAATATTTGTGCCAATAGTGAATCTAGTATTAACCTTAGGAAAGTTATTAAAAGGAAATACAAAGGGATATAAACTTGGGGGGGCATTTGTGTCAAAAAATCAAAAGATTCTAAATAAACAAACACCCCACCCGTTTCTTTCATAACATACGAAACAAACACACCCATTTTCTCCATTGTTGAACTAAAAAAATTCAAGAATCTTCAAATTTGTGCTTTTTAATTATTAATGTAAAAAATTTAAGAACCTTCAAATCTGTGCTTTTTAATGAAGATGACAGTAATGACGATGGTGGTGATAATGACAGTAAGAGTGAAAGGACTGAATTTGATGAAGATGAGAATCATAATCTTAATCAGAACGATGATGATATAGAAGATGAATATAAAGATGAGTATGTGCGTACTTCATCAAGCTATGAATACACTAATGATGAAAACAAACATGTGGAGGAAGAAGAGTATGATCGCATTGATGAGGAATTGTATAAAGATGTGAACGTGAAGTTGAAAGATGTAGATCATGGAGAAGAAGGGAAAGGAGATGCAGAGATGATTGATGTTGGTCAAGATGATGTTACTCAAGAGACTACATATGATCAAGTCGAGGATGATGCACATGTAACACTCACAACTGCTCATGTCTCAGAGAAAACTGAAGTTCCACTGCAAAGTTCTTCTGTCTCATCCAACTTTGCCACTTAATTTCTAAACTTGGATAACATTCCACCAGCTGGCAATGAAATTATTTCCATGATGAATGTCGATAATCTTCATGAAGAACCAAGTAATCAGACACCCTCACTTCTCACCATACTTGTAACAGTAATCCCTAAAACCTCAACAGCTGCTGCAATAACCATTCCTCCATTCATTCCTCCTCCACACCAACTCCTTTACTAACTACAATCACAATCCCTATACTTTCAGACTTTTCATCCTTATTTGAATTCAATCAAAGAGTTTCTAACCTAGAAAAGGGGTTGTCTAAACTCAAACAAGCTAACCAATCTGCTCAACTCCTTGCAACTATAAAATCACAAATTCTTGCAATGGTGGATGCCCATCTTGGCACAAGACTTAGAGATTCTATTCAAAAGGCTCTCCGGTCATACACTGCAGAATTTAAGAAGGAAGCTCAATCTGAGAAAGAGAGATACATAGATCTCATTGAGAAATCAGTGAAAGATATCATCAACGGTGAAGTAAAGACTCAACTACCTCAGATTCTACCAAAGGCAGTGTCTGACTTTGCGACTCCTATGATTAAAAGCACCGTCATTGAATCACTCGAAGATGCTGTTCTAGCTAAATCTTCTTCTCAACCTCAATCTACATACAAGGCTACAACGTCACTAACAGAGTTCGAGTTAAAGAAGATCCTGATTGACAAGATGGAAAAGATTCAGTCAAATCTTACAGCTAATGAACACAAGGAACTCTACAAAGCATTGGTCAATTCTTACAACGTTGACAAGGATCTCTTCTTGGTATATGGTAAAGCTGTATCATTGAAAAAAGGTCGTTAATACAAGGATAAAGATAAAGACCCTCCTGCTGGATCAGACCAAGGGATGAAAAGACAGAAGACAAGCAAGGATGCTGAATTGACAAAAGGTTTAAAATCAAAGGAATCAAAGTCAACAATTTCAACCAAAGGCACCATGCGCTCTCAACCTAAAACATCTGGCAAGTCTGCTCAAGTAGAGGAGACAATTCATATAGTTGATGACATTGAAGTGCTATAGAATCAAGGAAAAGACATGGATAATACTGATGATCAACAAAATGTCGAGGCTGCTTCAAAGTATGATGGGTTCAAGAAACCTAAAAGGTCTCCGACCCCTGATTCTGATTGGAATGTTGGAAAATCATTTGACTTTAGACCACCTCAAACCTGGATCAGCAAAATTGCTCAAGCAGAAAAACCTCCTATTTCTTTTGACAAGCTTATGAGTACTCCTATCGACTTTTTAACATATGTCATGAACCATCTTAATATTGATAACCTGACACAAGATCACCTTGTTGGACCAGTTTTTAATATTCTCAAAGGGACATGTAGAAGTCGTGTGGAACTCGAGTATAACATTGAAGAATGTTATAAAGCTGATCGACTAGACTAGAATAACCCTGAAGGAAATAAATATCCGTTTGACATTAGCAAGCCTCTACCGTTGATTATGGATCAAGGTCGTCAAGTAGTTCATGTTGATTACTTCATCAACAATGACCTCGAGTATCTTAGAGGAGGAAGCTCAAGCAAAAAATATACGACTTCCACAACAAAAACAAAGGCAGTTAAATATGATATTCAAGGCATTGAAGACACGGTTCCATCGTTATGGAGTCTGGTAAAGGTATCCTATGATAGATATGTTGTCTGGGAATTTCTTACTGGGGTCCTAAATGACAATGATTCTATGGATTTGCAAGCAACATGGTGTCCAAACATGATGTGTAATCCACGAAAAGAATTATAGCAGTAACCAAAGTGAAAGTTATGAAGTGGTATGATTATGGATATCTGTAGGAGATTGAAGTTCAAAGAGAAGATCAACAATTATACAAATTCAAGGAAGGTGACTTTCCAAGACTTCACCTGCATGGTATTGAAGATATGATGCTTCTCTTGGTTCCAAAGAAACTCTCCGATCTTGAAAGAGATGTCATTTTTGACTTGGGTGTGGCATTACGGATGTTTACCAGATGTATTGTCATTCTTAAGCGGGTGGAAGACCTTCAACTGGGAATCGAAAGATACCAAAAGAAGCTCAATATCACCAAGCCAGAGACATTCAGGTCCAACATCTCCAATATAATTCCATACACTGCATACAACAATCCTCAAGGAATTATCTATGAAGATAAGTACAAAAGAAATAGGTTGATGCGCACGGATGAACTCTACAAGTTTAGTGACAGGATGCTCACATCTGTTAGATCCGTTCTTCATGATTTTGCTTCAAACTTGAGGATGGATTACTTGTCGAAGAGAAGATGGAGTAGTTTAGACAGAAAGAGGTCTCGCATCATGATCAAGGCTATTGATAAGCAGCTGCTAGACAGAAGGTTAATGAGGAGCTTGGAAAAGTTCGTTGGTAGGAGAGATTACGGGGAAGACCTACGACTACTTCAACGAACCATATGATTATGTCATATGTTGTTTTATCATTCAGTTCATACCTCGTAAACAATAAACTTGTGAATATGTGAATACGTAGTGTAGACAATAAAATTAGGCATATATAGTGTTTGAGTACGAATTTTCAAGAATTTCTTAGTAAATTCAAGAAATTTCAAATTAACGTACTCAAACACCATATAATACCCTCAGAAATTTAGGGGGAGCATTAAAATGTTCCTAATAAGGATTATCATATATAATCTGAACATTTTTCTCCCCAACTAATTTATATATATATTTGAATCAATTGATATCCAAAATATCAAGAGATTTGACATTTTTGATAAGGGGAGAAAATGTGATTAAAATATATATATAACTTGTATAATGTGATCTTAAAGACTCATGTGTGAACTCCTTCCTCGTATGTGCTAAACATTTTCGGTTATCGATGCACATATGCAGGGGGAGCTTTTCTAAAAAGTAAAACCATCGCGGTACTAAATGTTTTGGTTTTTATCAAAGTACCTTGATCGATGTTTTCGAATTGTTTTAAGGTTGTGAAGATGCTTTTGTGATGATGTCCAAGGAGTCACAAAACGACAAGGCCTGACTCAAGTCCAAATGCAAATGTTTGTAAAGATCCTGAAAACAGAAAGTCTGAAGATATCAAGTGTTAGTGAAGGAACGAAGGTGATAAAACAGAGGATGGCATGTAAGCCGATCCTACTTGTTTTGGATGATATGAATGATCTGGAGCAGATAGAAGCTCTAGCGGGTTCACCTGATTGGTTTTCCCCTGGAAGTCTTATTATTTTTACCGGTAAAGACAAACAATTGCTAAGGTCTCATAATGTGGAAATTTATGAAATGGAGATTTTAGATGATTGTAAAGCTCTGGAGCTCTTTAATTTGAATGCATTTGGAAAAAGGCATCCTACACAAGATTTTGAAGAGTTGGCTTTTCGAATTGTGAAATATTTGCAAGGTCACCCTTTGGCTCTCAAAGTTATTGGTCGATCACTGTATGGAAAATCTATCCATGTTTGGGAAAGTGAATTGGATAGACTCCAAACAAATCCTAATCCAGATATACAACAAAAACTTCGCCCAAGTTTTGATGGGTTGGCATCTGATCAGAAAAGAATGTTTCTTGATATTGCATGTGCTTTCATTGGGGAAAATAAAGATTTTGCTGCAAGTGTACTAGACAGCCATAATTGTTCTGCAAATGCTATCATTGAAGTTCTAGTTGATAAGTCTCTAATAACAGTATGTGATCGAAATATGTCTCTTCAAATGCTATGAAATTGATTCAAAGCATGGCAAGGGAATTGTACGTGAAAATTCGACCATGCCTGGAATCGGAGCAGATTGTGGATTTCATTAGAGTTTCACTGATTCATGAGTGAAAAAAGGTTTTAGTGGCTTTTGATTTTTTTTCTTTGCAATCATGAAAAACATCACATATTAGAAGAGTAATGGCTTTATTGATATTTCTTACGTATAAGATATAAAATCACAATATAATGATTTATTATTTGCATTTAGGTAACAGAAGAAGTTGAAGTTCTAGTTGTTTTGCTAAAGAATGGACAAAAGATCACCGTAGATGAAAAAGCTTTTACACGTATGAAAAACTTGCGGATCCTTAAAATCTGTTCTCCCATAGTTGAAGGACTTTGGCAGCCATTTGTGGTGAACTGTTCAGGAAGTTTAGATTTTTTGTCCGATGAGCTAAGTTTGTTTTATTGGCATGGATTCCCTTTCAAGTACTTACCTTCAGATTTCTATCCACAAAACATTGTTGCCATCGACCTCTCTTACAGCCAGATAAAACATATTTGGAAAACACCTAAGGTATTTACTTGTTCGTACGGTTTTTATGTTTGACACTTTATGACACTAACTTATCGTTTTTCTATTGATGCCAGTGTTTTAAAAGGTTGAAAGTAATGAATTTAAGTAACTGTTGTAACCTAACAACTACCCCTGACTTCTCGGAGATTACCAATCTCGAAGAGCTAAGTCTTGAAGGTTGTGTGAATTTGGTTAGCGTTCATCCCTCAATTGGAATGCTCAAGAGGCTTGTTGTGTTAAATCTTAGAGACTGCAAACAGCTTCAGAATTTTCCAAGTAGAGTGGAAATGGATGCTCTTCTAGTTTTGAATTTGACGGGGTGCCTAAAAGTCGACCAACTCCCTGAAGCATTGGGTCGGATCACAAGCTTAATGGAGCTTCATGCTTACAGAAGTTCCTTCTTTTGTATCCTCTCTAATAAACCTTGAATCATTGTCATTTGGTGGCCAAGGGAGGATTCAACCTAGATGGTGGACTTCAATCACCGCTCCTTTTGGTTTACTAAGTAAAAAACAACATCCCCCAATATCACTTTCATTGGCTGGTTTACGTATGTTAAAGCAACTCAATTTCTGCTACTGCAATTTAGAACAAGTGCCTGAGAGCATTAGAGGCTTATCATGTCTAAAGAGCCTATACTTGAAGGGGAACAATTTTACTAGCTTGCCTGGAAGTTTGAGTCAACGTTATCGTCTTGAATGGCTTTATGTTGATGGTTGCGAGAAGCTGGAAGTGTTGCATGAACTTCCACCTAGCCTTATGGGTATTAATGCATCTGATTGCACCTCCTTAAGAGAAGTGCCGAGATCATCTAAAGACCCATTCAGGAGTAGGGTAAATTATTTCACCAATTGTCCAAAGCTGTTTAAGAATGTTACTATTGATAGCGAGGGGTCTATATCGAAGACTGAGTGTCTTGACTTATCTATAACTTCCCAAGGCTCTATTCACCAGCTTTCTACTTTCCTTGGGTTTTTGGGATTGCAGACTAACAGATGTGGATTCTGTTGGAATTTAACAATCAAGTTAACCATTAACTCATACGAGTACACAGCGGATATGGATCTAGTCTAGTACAATAATTAACATACATATAAAACACATTTAAAGGACATGTAAAATAAATAGGAACATACCCTCGTCGTCACCAGCAAATCAAATAAACCAAGAATGAGAAAACCAGTGACTAAGTTGTCACCTCTACCAGTGCTCACACAAACACGTAAACAAGCACGCCCGGATGCTAGTCCAAACCCCACGTGTATCCAATACAATAAGTAAACCAAGTGCTTCTGAAAACCGATCACCTAAACCCACTCTTGGAATAGAACCGAATTACAGAAAATAATAATAAGGGTTGAACCGAATTCGGTTGTAGCCTTGCTACAGTACAACCGAATTAGAGTTCTACGACCCCTAGCCCGAATCCGTCGATTGTCACACCTTGACAATATATATACCAATACTATAAACCCTCTGGAAGTGATCTAGGGTTCGAATCTCTAATGAAATAGCCCAATAACCATTAACCGAAATAGAAGACTGGTTTTAAAGCTAACCGAATTAGGAGACTGTTTGGTATATAGTTTTGTTTCGGCTGTTTTGGAGAGGAGAAGAGTAGAACCGATTTCTCTGATCTTCTAGGGTTGTGATTTCGTGATTTATGAGCTAGGGGTTGGGCTTTAAATAGCCACAAATCCCTACTCATGATAAGGATGTGAAACTACACTCCTATCATTATCACAACTCTATTAATCCTCTTTATCTTCACTTAATGAACCTAGACACTTCCCAAGAACCTTCTCTAGCCTTCTATAGCCGGCCAAATCATAAGGATATCTATGGGATTCTTGTCTAGTTCATTTCGTGTCCAAACGGTTTACTTTAAATAGTTTTCGTGAGATTAAAACGTACTCTAAATGTTTTATCGTGTGTGCCCCCAATAGGCTCACACACCTCTAGTCGTGAATTGCTATCCAACTACCATTTAATCCAACAGCTCCCACTTGGGAGTTGGAGTAGCAGACTGCGCTACATCATCATTTGAACCATGACACTACATCATCGCAACCTTGTCGATTCATATAAAGGTTGAATTAGCTCTTTTTATACTTCTTGCAAGACTCGTGACTTTCTGTTTGATCCGCCAAACTAGTGTGTCAATTATAGATCTCTTTTTCTTTTTAATTAAGTTATAAATAGAGAAAAACGCATATTAAAAATCATAATATATATAAATTAATGTTTTAAACACGTTTGGGAATGTCAAAACAAAACACGAGTGATATCTGCTACAACAATTTATCTGTAGATATGCACATTTATCATTTAAAACTTTAAATTTATATTACTCTTGGAATGAAACAAAATGATAATTTTACATCTTGTTATATGTTTTAAGCTTGAAACTGAAAAATTAACTTTCATGCATGCAAGTTCTCTACAATTGTTAATTTAGCTTTTTTATTTTAAAAACTTTGTTTGTGTCATAAAACTCAACTATAAGCTTCTGAAAATAGACATGTATATACTTCTGAAAATCGATTTCCCAACAGGAGGAACATGAGGTCACCTGACGACATTTCATTCAAAGATACACTTTATCTCCCTTCCAACATTGCCAAAAGGATAACAATTATAAATGCGCAATGATATACTAAACCTAAAAAATATTTAACACCATGAAGAGAATAATCCTATGTGGTATTATAAAACCTCCCACAAAATGTTAAAGATCATAAACTTATGAATCCTGACTTGAGAGGGCTATTTTACAACTCCCGGAAGTAAATATCTTAAATTCTGCATCAAAATTGAGCTACTCTGGTCACTGTTGGCCAACTCAAACCTGAAGGGAGAACAATTTTGCAGTCAATAAAACGTCCAAAGCAAAGGTCACGAAAAAAGCACACATTAACTTGTGTTTTGTGGACAATGTACTACAACTATTTAATATGCAAATTGTTTTCTTTGAGAACTTTTGCTATCAATTGTACACTTTCAAAGTTGTGAAATTTAGAAGGATTTGTGATTTGGTTAGTTTCTTTGTAGTATTAAGAATCAATGCTATTGAAACTGACATTACAACATTTTTTACTTTTATATTCGATGTTTGTGTTAAATTACTTAATAGCATACAGATATTTAAACTTGCCTATTATTATACTACACAAAGACAAATTAGTTTTTTCAATTTTTAAGGAAAATAATTTATATTGCTGCTGAAATGTTTGAGATTAGAAGTAGATAAAAAAACAACGATCATCAAAGATACCTGGCATGCTTAACTTTATTCAAATGATACTTAAATGCGTAAGTGCGTAGCATTGTAAGGTTGATGGCCCTAACAAACTAATCAGTTCCACTATTATCTTAGTCTACAAAAGTAACCAAAATCGAATGGGTTTGACAAAATAAGGCCCCTAAGGTAGGTGGTCTTACTATGATCATATTATAATAATATTAACACTCTTCTATCACACAATAATACAACTAGTTAAATTTCAACTGCTAATCTAGTTGGACTAGTTGTGAAAGTAAGCTGGTATTGTAAAATCTGTGGACTAGTTGGACAATAGGTGTAAGATAGCATGGTATACGAGATACAAAAATGAAGGAAAGATAGAATGTAATTGCCATAGCATCAGTTATGATGCTAACTATCAAAGAAACAGCAAGGTGTACTAATAAAAAGCAATTTTTGTAAAAGCCGCCTCGATTTTACACTAGGCGGCCAAAAAAAGGTCAACGTCGGTCAACAAAACGAACAAAAGATTGTATCCCATCACTACATGTTATACAACATCTTCGACTTTGACCACTAACATCTACAAATTAACGGTTAAGAATCAACTCAAGCTAAACTGAATCCACTTGAAATACTGAATTACCCCACTATGCTTTGTATGCACACATAAACAAAGTGTGCCAAAAAATATCCATATAATAGTCGACGAACTACATAAAATGATCACAAAGATTGTCCAAAACTGCCCACAAAAAAAACTTTTAGTCCATTTATAGGCTCAAACAAATGAGTAACATCTCTGTTTCTGATTGACCTCTTTCTTTCTTTAATATCCAGGGGGGTCAAATTAAGATTGATGTTCCAGTTACTCTTACAAAGGAAGCAAATTAAGATTGATGTTCCAGTTAGTCTTACAAAACATTCTTGCTTCTTGGCATATACAAAGGAAGCTGTGATTTTGTTGAGAAACTTGCAGATTTCACACAGGGCTGGAAGTGTTTTGAGTCCCATGTACAGCGTGCGCTTAAAGTCTGTGTGGTTATACTGAATAGATTCATCAGTACTACAGCTTATATAAGGTACTGGATATCGATATCTTTTGTCTATATAGCTTTATTTGGTGATAGTGGTAGAATGGGTTATTTCATCAAATAATTATATGTAGTAAAATGATTGTATATAACCTCAATTAATATTTCATCATAATACATTTTAATAACATGTTATACTGGACTCTTATAGTCCATTTGGAATTTTGTAACATTTAGTTTCTTTGAAGAGAATCAAAGTTTGCCAGATCTTAGATGATATTTTTTAACTATTCCGAAAGTCATCAAGCCAAGACCACACCAGAAGAGACGATCTACAATTCCATTTGCATGGAATAAGTTAAAGAAAATGAAGATGGTGCCATTATTATAAAAATGTGAGATTCAATCAAAACCACCAAATAAAACTTCATTATTATAAAAATGTGTGCTCTTTGGCTAAGTTTTAATGGAGTAATCTAGGGTGAGCACGGTTCGAAAACTGGACGGGACAAAAAACCGATGTGGTCTAAAATACCGGACGGGGGACCGGACCGAAATGTTTGGTTAATGTCCGGGTCGGTCCGGTTTGTCTGTCGGTCCGGTCCAACAAAGCATAATGTCTGGTTGTACGTAAGACCGAACCGGACCGAGGACCGAAAATGATTAAAAGGGTGGACCGAGGACAGGACCGAAATACATTTGGTCCGATCCGGTTTCTCGGTTCGGCCCGGTCCGCGATCTAAGATGCTCAGCCCTAGAGTAATCCTACATGTGAATGAAGCCAAATCAAATCAAGTGTCAAATGTATATTATTTATAAGTTTTTAATTTGAAGTAAATGGTAATGGTGGTGGTGCTTGTGGAGGAGAGGCTTATGAAGAGTGGTGATTGGATTAGAGTATTTTTTTTAATTTGATTATTGGAAATGTCAGCGACCAACGGTGTTATAGAGAAAATGGTAATAACGGATATACCAATCGTGTGTTATGCACATGTGGAGACTAACGAGAAAACGGACGACCGTTAGGGTTTTGGGACTCCCAGCGAAGCAAAATCAGGATGTTGGGGACTGTGCAATTTCACGATTTTGGGACTAAATCCAAGAATTGGCTTGAGTTTAAAGACCAACGGTGTAATTTATTCAAAAAAGAAATGTAAAATTCTCTGAATCATCCCTCTATGTATATGGCAATATTGGTGATCAAAGTACCTAAAATGGCAATTGATTAGCCAAAACATTCGGGTTTATGACATTACAGATTCCTTGCTACCTTGCGAGCGTTACATTTTTGCACCAAAAGAGCTGGCAAGAATCCCATGTCAGGCCACTTTCACTATGAGAATTCCATGTCAAGCCACTTTCATGGTTTCTCCATAGAAGTATTCAACTGTCCAACCTTCACCATATGAATGCAAAAAACCAAACCTCGCAATGTTTGAAGATTTTCCGCAAGGAATCTTGCGGGAATCTGATAAGCCCAAAGATTTGCAGATATATTTTAGAACTCAGTTGGATAAACATGAAACTGAGTCTTTGATGATGTTTCTAGATGTTGTGGCTGGGGTGTCAAGATATGGGTGAGAAGTTTACTTTTATCCCTTTATTTTAGTAATGGATACATGAAGAATTGTATCTCGTATTTTTAGCATTATTAGGTTTAGGAGAGTCAATAATATGTGTTTCATTAGAGTTTCGTCCTCTCTACGGACTATTAAAGTTATTGAAGTCTTTTGTTCAGATTCTGCAATTCTCTTCGATAAACTTTTCATGTCTTTCAACTCGATTCTATCAGAATCTAAGCTAGTTTGTGATAAACAGAATTGTTGTTGCCATTTTTAATCTGATTTTAATAGAAGTTAAGAAATGGTCTTGTCGTGCAACCGGTCAAAACAGACTCCTTTTAAGGTAAGGCCGTAAGGGTTAATTAAAACAATCGAATTGGCAAAGACTGTTCTGACAAACTTTCAATAGAAAAATAGTGTCTTGCGAGATTAAAATAATTAGATTACTTAAGTAATAATCTAAGTTTTGAATTAAATGAATGAAGAGGGTTTATGCATTTAATTTACGTTTAGGAAACTTTCAACCTGTTTGACACATTGCCCTGTTTTCCGTTAAGCTGTTTTTTATCATTTAGCTCTCAGACACTTAAACCTACTAGAGATAAACATGACCCAGAATAATAATTCGTAAGTAAAGCCGTGAAGGGGTTAAAATTGCCACCTCTAAATTCTGATGTTACTTGTGTCTTGAGCAGTAAACAGGGAGGAAGCAGGGCGATAACAACAAGCTTAGAAGGATTCATACCTCATGCAATATGCTGAGCAAGACTGAGTATCTTAACATGCTTCTTCTTCCTTAGCTCATCCTGGTCCCAATTGGTTCACCTTTCTTGTTGACAAGCACAACAGCATTATCATCAAACTTAACCTCACTCCACCACACCATACACGACCTGTCCTTTCTTTACTTTTCAACCTGGTTGGGCTTCCTTCACTGATGCTACTATCGTGTCCCCTAATCTGGCTCCTTTCTTCCCCTTCAAAGCTTGTATGCACAAAACTCGTTTTGCCCCTGAGTTGTCGACCACTTTCAGGTTGGATCTCATTTGTATGAAAGTCCTTATTTGCTGTAAAAGACACAAATTAAAGAAGTGTTTTATACTGAATTAAAATATATAGGTGGAGACATGATTACAATATATAATTTTAACAGATTTATATTTTTATATAAAATATACAATTTTTTTAACAAATTTATATTGTATATAAACTATACAATATGGGAGGTTTCATGCATTAAAAATACAATTGGGTGACTTTCGAGCCATTTGATTTGTTACCTTTCAAGTTGTATCTTTTAATTTACCCATTTAGACAATTAGAGAAAAAAACAGAACCCAAATAGACCCATTCGTGAACAAATGGGTCAAAATTACCACATCTAGATTACCTAAAAGAGCAGACCTGGGTCAAGAAACTATTGGAGGGAGTCTCCTGCTGTGATCTTAGCATTCCGGACGAGAAACTGTTGAGGCCCCGCAATAGTGAACGTCCAGCTAGTTTGATTTTGTTTCATGCATACAATATGACACAAATCAGATGATGAAAAACTTATTGCAAAAGAGCAAAAAGAAACTATGAATGCAGTATCAAACAATTTTTAAGGAAGTGGGTTATTTTACTCTTCAAAATGATAATTTTACATATTGTTATAGATAATTAGGACGGTTATTGTAAAGGGACATGTCGTTTGGTTTCTTCCTGAACATCACAACCCATTCATCACACCGATTTGTTACTTTATATATAGGGTAGAATTCTAGTAAAGCATATTGTAACCTTTCTCTTTTATATTATCTGAAAATTTGAATGAGAAGGGTTCACCCCAATCTCGTTTGTTCTTTATATTCTTGAATGTTGTTTTTATCATCTTTCTTGGAAGAGGAATCTCCATTTTCTTTGTCCCTCTCTAAATTCTCGTGGTTATTATTGTGCGACAAATTTTATTTCCACGACCACGTCCCCCTAAATTCTTTCCTCTGTATCAATGTGTGTGAACATTAGTTTCTCTTGATCGTTCACTTGCTTCCCTTTCTTAAATTTAATCCTTTCCTCATATGCCTTAAGTCTACCAATCGCTTCTTCTAAGGACATTTCACCTAAGTCTGAATATTGTTCTATGGATGCAACTATTTGCAAATACCTATCGGGTACGGCAGTTATAGTTTGGTCTAAGGTGGAATCATCGAATGTGTGTCCTAAACACAAAAAAAAAAAACTAAATCTCGAGGCTTTATTTGCGCGGTGGGAAGCGTGGATAGTTTTGCGGTGAGGTGTTCTTTGGTTCCGTCTTCCCTTCATATTTAACTCAATTCAGATTTGAGTGTTTGCAGTATCGCTTGTGGACTCTTTCATTCTCCTACAGTGGTTTGGTTTTTTAAGGCAGTCCATATTTCTTTCGCCCTGGCTTTATGATTGGTAATTTGAAGTAGTGTTCTTCGGGTAAGGTTGGTTAGATAAAGCAATGGCAGTTTTGGTCCTTTTCTATTGATCTCTTATTGGTTTTATCATTGGGTTCTATTTCTTTCCTCTAACCCGTTTGCATCAAGGGATTATTTGCTTTCGAATCTGCCCATAGTGAGTAATTTCCGAGGTTTTTAAAAATGGACATTGAAATTGAGGTTGTATTAGTGTGCTAGTTCCTTCTTAGACGTGTGCCACTATCCTTATCCTTCGTCATATCTCTAAGGATATCGCAAAATTAAAATCTCCAAAGAATATATAAATCCGCTAACACTAAGTGTCGTGATCTTCCTTTTTCTGTGAGTACTCTTATTTTGCCTTAATGCCTTATTCTGAGATTCTTATTTTCTATAGAAAAAATCTAAGGTTAATTACTCTTACAAATTATTTTCTTAAAAACATAGTAGGCACACTTAATTGTGTCTACGTATCTATAACTAGTTTTTAGGCAAAAATAATCTATCTTTCTAGTCAAGTGGGAGAATATAGCAATGCCTTAAAAGGTTTCTATATCTAATAATCGTTATAATGATATGGAATAAAAGGTGGGTATGTTTTGTAAATTCAAAACCTGATAAGGGTTAGTAGTGTTAACCCTTTTATAAACACACTCCTATTAACCGTTCTTTATATGTTGCGCCTCTTTCTCCTTTATTTGTTCGACTCTTCTCTGTGTGTTCGAACTTGTGGCGGCTGCGGTTCCTGTTTTCGTCTCCGGTGGTGTTAATCCTCCGGTGATGATGGCGGTTTATCTTCGCCTCTCCTCCTTGTGTTCTTCAACCACGATTTCTTTCCCTGATTTACGAAATCACGATTAGGGTTTCGTTTTAAAATTTGGGGATCTGTCAGACCTCCACCAAATATGGGGTTTTCTCTTGATGGCAGAATCGGTATTCGATTCTAATTGGGATCTGTGGAATGGATCTACAAAGAGGTGTGTTCTTTCCTTTTTGTTGATTTAATTTTGATGTATCCCTGTTTTGATGACTTTGCCTTCAATCAAGATTCTGTGGTTGTTTTTCTTGTTTCGAATCAAAAAATTTCGGATTTCCAAGAATCCGTTTAATTTCTCTTGAGGGTGAAATCCTTCGTTGCCAGTGATTATATCACTTTGGTGGCGTCGCCGGTTTACCCTGTGATAGATACGCCTCCTGCGTTTTGTTCTTGATTCGGGATGAACACAAAAAATGGTATATGATGATAGTGGAGTTTGGCTGTTAACCCAAAAGCTCTGATGCCAAATGTTGGATCGTAAATTCTTGATAGTGCAAAATCAGATATACCAAATCTATAAGTTTTATTGATTAATCAATCTAAAAAGTCATCATCTTGTTTGTACAATAATCCTGTCTATATATAATAAATGAAGAGGTGCGAGTCAATAGATGTGTCGGTTCATGGAACCGATATGTCTCTTCAGTTTGTAACTGCCAAATGGCGGTTATGTTTCTCCTGCGGGTCCTATTATTCCGGTTGTGATTATCTGTGGGTCAGTTTGACCCGGTTTGACCCAATATTCTCCCTCCTAATCACAAGCGGTACCTTGTAGGTCTTTAAGTCCGATGAGCTGTCTCATTGTTAAAAATCTGATCTTCGGAAGTGCCTTTGTGAGTATATCAGCTATAATCTCCGCTTACGAATTCTACCTGGATGTCGTCTCTTTCAACGCATTCTCTGATGAAGTGGTATTTCGTATCAATGTGTTTGCTTCTTCCGTGAAAGACTGGATTCTTCATTAATGCTATGGCTGATTTATTGTCAACCAATATAGTAATCTTCTCTTCCTCCGAATGTGTGAGTCTGCTGAGTAGTCTCTTTAACCATAATGCTTGTGCTGCTGTTGCTGCGATGAATTCTGATTCGCAAGATGATAATGCTACAGTGGCTTGTTTCTGAGTGCTCCAGCTAATTGGTGATTCTCCATAGTAGAATATTATGTCGGTAGTTCCTTTTCCTTCTTGAGTGTTGACTCCGTAGCTGCTGTCGCTGTATCCATATATCTTGTTACTTGTGTCTTGAGCAACAGGGAGGAAAGGGTGAAAACAACAAGCATAGAAGGATTCATACCTCATGCAATATGCTGAGCAAGACTGAGTATCTTAACATGCTTCTTCTTCCTTAGCTCATGTGGAATCGGGCCAAAAACCCTGGTCCCAATTGGTTCACCTTGCTTATTGACAAGCACAACAGCATGATCATCAAACTTAACCTCACTCCCATCACACCGACCCTTCTGCATGGCAGCTTGAACAACCATACCATACACGACCTGTCCTTTCTTTACTTTTCCACCTAGTTGGGCTTCCTTCACTGATGCTACAATTGTGTCCCCTAATCTGGCTCCTTTCATCCCCTTCAAAGCTTGTATGCACATAACTCGTTTTGCCCTTGAGTTGTCCACCACTTTCAGGTTGGATCTCATTTGTATGAAAGTCCTTATTTGCTGTAAAAGACACAAATAAATAAATGTTGTACAGTGAAGTAAACCAATTAACTTGAATAACGGCAAGCAAATGTATAAGTGGCAATGTGATTATGGAAAAAAATTAATTGTAATAAAATTATATATTTTTTTAAAAGATTAATTTTTTATTTTGATGCGGAAAGTTACACATTTGGTGACTTTCTACCCATTTGACTTGTTTCTTTTCAAGTTGATGAATTTAATATACTCATTTGGCCCATTAAAGATAAAACCATAAACCAAATCGACCCATTCATGAATGATTGGGTCAACACTTTCTCAAGTAGATTAGCCAAGAAACTATTGCAGGAAGTCTCCTGTTGCGACATAACAAATTATGAATCAATGATTGCAATAAATTGAATTATTTTATAAATAAAATATTACGAGTATTTCTTTTCAATTTAACATAAAGAGTAAATTGCATAATTCGTCCCTAAGGTTTGGCTAAATTGCTTGTTTCGTCTCAAACGTTACGAAAGTGCAAGGATCATCCTTGTGGAAAACCTTTCGTGCAAAGATCGTCCTTGTAGGGAGACCTTTGGGGAAACCTTTGATGCAAGTATCGTCCCTGCGGGGACGATACTTGCACTAAAGGTTTCCCACAGGGACGATCCTTGCACTTTCGTAACGTTTGGGACGAAACATGCAATTTGGCCAAACTTTAAGGACGATTTATGCAATTTACTCTAACATAAAATAATAAAATTTTATGTTTATTAGTTCTTACTAATAACATGATTGCTATTTTTTTCCGAAGACATTATATAAAACCTCTTTTAAATTTAATTGTGATTACAAAACTATAAAATCATGATTGTACAAAAACAAGCAAAAGAACCCGCGCGTTGCGGCGGGGCTAATTTTTTCCCGAATAATTTTTTTTTACGTTTCGGGGGTTTTTTTTTTGCCGATGCGTTATGCGGGGCTAATTTTTAATATTTTCTTTTTTTGTATGATTCGGGGAAAAAAAAATTGCGTTGGGACGGGCTAATATTTTCCCGAATATTTTCTTTTTTTGGGACGGTTTTGTAAATTTTTTTACGGGAATTTTTGTGTAAGAAAATCGTAAATAGTTAAAAAGGTGAGGGTCCGTTTTGTATTTTTTTTTTACTTTAGGCAAGATTTTAGGCTATTTTTGGGTTTTTTTTGGCTAATTTTTTCCCGGATATTTCCTTTTTTTGTATGATTCGGGAAAAAAAAATTGCGTTGGGACGGGTTAATTTTTTCCCGAATATTTTCTTTTTTTGGGACGGTTCGATATCTTTTTATTTGGGCCGATGAATGTAAAAAAGTTGTGAACAATAAAAACTTGACGTGTTTTTTTTGTTAATTTTTTTACGGGATTTTTTGTGTAAGAAAATCGTAAATAGTTAAAAGTTGAGGGACCGTTTTGTATTTATTTTTTTTACTTTGGGCCAGATTTCAGGCTAATTTTGGGCTAGTTTTTTTTTTTTACTTTGGGCCAGATTTTATGCGAATTTTAGGCTAGATTAGTAATAATTTTTTTTATATGGCTTATGTGTTGGGCCTCATGTTTAAAGTGTTGTTTTTTTTTGCTATATGAGTTTTTTTTAATATAACGGGTTGTACGTTTGTGACAATATCGATTATTTTAAAGTTATTAGGTATAGAAAATGTTTCCGCGGGTATTTTTTTTATCTGAATTAATCAGAACTTTTTTAATATTTTTTTTCCCTCCTACTTTGTGCATACAATTTTTTTTTAAAAATAACTAAAAAAAAAACTAAAATCGGGCTGGCCCAAAATGGTAGCCCGTACTATAGCAAGTGGCCCACTGTCAAAACGACAGTGGATTTGTCACTCAATGTGTATATTAGTAATGATATTCGCTTGTATGAATACAAAAAGTGAAAATGACTTGACATGTTAAATTGTAAATAGAGTGTGTTGAAAAAGAAAAAGGTCAGATCGTGTTAAAACAAATTATGTTACAAAAATTATATGTGAGTTATACGAGTAATATATTATTTTGCTATAAAAGTAAAAAGTGCTTAAATTTAGGAGAGAGTGGATAGTGAGTAAAGAGAGGTAGGTAATCATTTTTCAATACTCTCAATTTAGTTAGGAATGAGTTATTACCCAATTTTAGGTAATAAACAAATGCATTATTGCAAATTACCAAATCACCATTTTCAATTCTAATATTGTTCTTCCCTAAAAAAAAAAAAATAAAAAAAAAAAAAATTAAAAAAACATCCACCAAGAAACCCTGCTGTATATATTATTTGAAACTGAGGTTCATACCCTTTTGAGTGGGGACGGATGTTACCTTAGGTTCATTTTGTTTTTTAGGACCTTATTTGACAATGTCTACTTTCCTTGGTCTTTTTTTTTCTTTCTTTCTTTTGTGACCTTCTAATTTTACAAATCTATCCATTAATCATGGGTCCTTTTCACTAACTTATACTCTCTATATGTTTATCTTTATACAATCATTATTGAGAGAATTGCAAAAATCGTCCTTGTGGTTTGGCCAAATTGCTCGTTTGGTCCGTCGAGTATCAAAATTGAAAAAAACATTTGTGTGACAAACCTTTTGTTTCACTTTTGGTCATTTGTCGAACTGAAATGAAAAAAATGCCCTCGTCTTCACCCTTTAATTTTTTTCTTTGACTTTTTCTTTTTTCTTTTCTTAATTAAAATTCTAAAAATCATTATCCGGGTTTCTTTATACCCTATCCACAAAACCTAACATCTAAATGTATCTTTAACTATAATCTTTAATCAAAATCAACAATCTCAACAAACCCACCATTTCATTATTAATCCTCTTATCAAAACCCAACAGTCAATCGCTGCCAAACACACCCGTCAGAGCTAAGACTGTAGATTTGTTAGCACCCACAAAACACAATCCACCGATTGTATTGTTGTTGATCTGTCGTTCTATCACCGCCGGTCACATCCAAAAAATTAACCCATTCCACATGATTAAACCCATATTTATACATTTAAAAAAATAAAGAACACCAAGAACATATTTTTTGGGGTTTGAAATCAGAAGGGGTGTCGTTGGAGAAATCAGAAGGCGGCTGTGGTGAACCAAAAGCGCCAACTATTAAGGAAATTACAATCCCATCTGTCACCGAAATGGCTCAAGCCGGGATCTTATTCTCACCAGTAAATGGTGGAATATTCGATATCAGCTTCAATAACATAACATCAACACTCTACCTCCCAGTAGTTGATTTGGATGTAAACACCGAGGTTTACTTAAGAAACTTGGTAGCATACGAAGCGTGTATTGCGGCTGGGCCATTAGTTGATGCTCGTTACACCGAGTTAGTGAACGGTATAATCGACACCGAAGAAGATGCAAAGTTTTTAAGAGAAAAAGGGATAGTATTGAATCATTTAAAGAGTGATAAGGAAGTTGCAGATCTATGGACACTAAAAAAAGGGGGCTTTTACGATGAACTTTTTTGGAACGGTAAAAAAATAGTGCCAAATACGTGTATTTGATACTGTTTTGACAATCGTGCCAAATAAATATTTATTTACAACTGCTGTTAAAAAACTGTTCCAAATGCCTGTGTATTTGGAACAGTTTTCGATGACAGTGCCAAATACACATGTATTTGGAACAATTTCTAATAAAATATGCCAAATATATACGTATTTAGAACAACTGGTAAAAACCGTGTCAAATATGATCAATTTTGTTCAATAATGTTATTGTTAGATTATTTTAATTTAATATTTTATCATAATTCAAATTCATTGAATATAGATGTTTGTATATGTTATATTTACTCCCGTGCATATACTTAATAACATGTAAGCATATGTTGGTGGTTTTTTGGTATATGTTAGGATCAATTAAATAATAATTTTTTTATAATTATAATTACAATAGTAGTAGTTGTTTATATAAAAAGTTTAAATTATATTGGGTTTTTGTTAAATATATAGATTTATAAAAATTATGAAAATTGAGTATTATATACTTAAGTCCATAACATTATAATAGGTTAGTCGCTTTTTAAAAGTTTAAGGTGTGATTGTAAGTTCTATTAACCAATCCAGGTATAACGTTTATTTACACTTAATGCCAAAATAAAAAAGAGCTCAAAAGGCCATGCGTATTTTCACAATTTTTCTCCATCAAAAATTTCAAAACTGGGACCTAACTAATTCAATTTTGACTTTTATTATCCAATATGAGCGCTCGATTTTGTAATTGAGCTCTCTTATTGATTAATAAAATGAGGGATTGTCACAAAACATTTTTCCTTTTATTATAAAAGTTGTGGTATATTCGTGTTTTATTTATAAGTTGATTTGATAATTTTTGTGCGTTCTTTATATATTTGTCATAGTTTATATGATATGTCAGTATAACTTATGTCATAAATATACAATCTGAGCCAACCCGTGTTTAAGCTCACGCTCAACTCGTTTATAATAAGCTTCAAACTCACTCATTTCAAGCCTTATTTTATAACTCCATCTTAACTCGGATTGAGTTTGGCTCGTTTTTATGATGAGCCTAAATGCTATCTAATGTTCGGATTTTTAAGCCAACCATGCTCGAGACTCGTTTACTTATTCTAAGCTCGCCGGAGGAATAAATGTACAATCTAAAACTAAAAGACATTTATACAAATTGAAATTTACATTATGCTCATTTTGGCCCGTGGTCTAAATTGATCTTTTGGTATGAAGCCCGAGCTCGTTTATTGTATTTGATATACACTAAGCTCGAGCATGTTTAAGCTTGACTTGTTTTAAGCTTTTACTGATATTTCGAGTAACTTACGGGCGGTTTTTGATAATATACACTATTTTTTTCTCCTTTTGATTAGGGGTGGCAATTCGGGTCGGGTTTCGGTTGACGGGTTCGGGTTGAAAGGTTGGCGGGTCAGAAAGCCCCAATTCGAACCTGACCCGTTTAATTAATCGGGTCAGTTATGTCAACCATAACATGTTTATACATAACCCGAACCTGACTCATTTAACCAATAGATATACTTGGGTTGGCGGGTTAAATAGATTACACGTGTGAATAGGTTAAACAGGTTTTGGGTTGACCTGTTTAACCCGTTTTTTAAATTAAAATTTTGGTACATTACACGGGTTAAATGGGTTTGTGGGTCGAGCCGTTTCACCTATTTAACCCTTATATTAAAATAATATAAAATAATTTTTAATTAATGGAAAAAAATCTTAAACGGATTGACTGGTCGACCCGCTTAATTTGTTCCCAACCATAACCTGACGTGTTTAATAAACTGGTTGGATGGATCGACCCAAACTCTACCCGAATCTATTTAAACTCAACCCCAACCAGTTAATTTTTATGTCGGATTCAGGTCAGTCAGGTTTCATGTCGAGTCAAAAATTATCGGCCCTACTACTTTTGAATACTTTATTTTTACGCCATATATATATATATATAATATCTTGAAATTTTTTAAATAACCCGGGTATTCTTAAAACTCATCTCCATCCCAAATTTTAAATTTCATAACCCATATTTTTTAATCAAATAATCATAACTGAATCCATCATTTTTGGGTGCCGTTCTCGGCTATATGGCCTTTCCCATGACCTCCTTTTTTTTCTTTTTTTTCTTTCCTATGGTTGTAATACAACGTGGGGATCATCCCCATTTGCAATATGTGTAAGTAGACCTAGTAATTTTTGAGGGAAGTGCAAAAGTCATCCCTGTGATTTCTCAAAAAACTGTCTCATGTCTTGCGTTAAAAATTTGCCCAAAACACATTCTTCCGTCAATGTTTTGAGACTGGCGCGTAAGTGCTCCGAATGATGAGATGCCAGTAGAGTTCCTACTCCGCAAAGGATATGGTGGTATTAAATACACGCCGTACCCCTATCCAAAAACAGCCCGAAGCCCTGTTATGCCTAGTAGGGTTGAGCCGGAGATACTATCTAGGGGATGATGTGTACCCCATATTCCTTTATGACGATGACCAGGGTGGGTATTTATAAATTATCTTTTATCCCGTACATTTCTATGAAAATATGCTAATAGTCTTCTTGTAAATGCATATATGGATCTGTTTAACTTGATCAGTGCTCCAAATCCATCCAAGGTGAAGACGGGAACCTGCCCTCGTGCTGCTCATGAGGTACCCCTGCTGACTGCCACCGCCAACCGTGTGATAACCATGGAGGATATTACCGTGGCATCAGGTTCTTCGGGAACACCTTCCACGGTGGAGAGGTCTCCCCTCAACTTTGCCAATGAGGATACGCCCTAGAGAATAACTAAGGGGGACAGGACAGCAGACCAAGCTCAGGATGGACTGTCGCAAGAGACCTTTCCTGAAGAGGTTGCAGCGACCGCGGAGATCGCCCCAGAACCTAGGCTAGAGAAAGAGGCGGCCGCTATGAAGCCCTCTGCGAGCAAAAAGCGCCGCAAAAGGGGGGAATGATGGGGCGGATGCGAACGCACCACCCAAGGTGCTAAGGAAGGACCATGTCACCCTCCGCCCGACACAGAGTACTGTTGGGGGGAAATCCCTCGCTTTAATGGGATTAGAAGCGGGGTCTACCTTGCCCATACCTACTCCGCAGGAGACTCCTGCTGATATTAGTGATCTAGACCCGTTGTCCTATGCAAAGCCGCAATCAATCCCGGAGCGGGATATTGCCCAGTAAGTAATATGTTTCTTGATTTCGTTCGTTTGTGTATCTTCCTTTTAATGTATACTAACGAATCTTATGTCCGTTTTATCCTCAATGTAGATCTTTTAAAGGAGCGGGCGGGCGGTATATATCAGCCAGGATGGAGTGTTACCAACAGCTGAGAAGTCTACCTCATCCACATCCCTTGCTGGGTCGTCGGGCGGTATATATCAGCCAGGATGGGGTGTTACCAACAGTTGTCGCTTGGACACCCCGGATGTATGTCAAGAAGTGGTGGATCATATAGTTCCGCCGGGGTATTTTTCGGAGCTGTGCCACATGCCTAATGATGCCTTTTTAAACCAGCACAACATAAATCTGGCACGACAAGTGGCAATGGGTTCCCAACTAAGGTTGAGATTTGAGCAAGAGGTTAGATTGCTAAAGAAAGCCAGAGCCCAGGTTGCCAGACGTGATGAGAAGATCCAGGCCAGGGAAGAGGAGATTAAAAGGTTGGACAAGGAAGTCGATGCCCTCAAGGCTGTGGAAATGGAGGTGCGTGGCCTCCGTAACCAAACTAAGAATTTAGAGACTCTGCTGGAGGCCGAGGTTGACATGAAGAAGGCCACAGAGGCTAAGAATGTAGAACTAGCCAAGGAGTTGGAGAGCCTCCGTACCAAGCTTTCAGATCTTCAATTAAATAATACACAACTGTCCCCAGCAAGTGTCTTCCCTTCAAGCACAGGTTACAGGCGAGGAAAAGATAAAGGCCGCCTTTGAAGAATTCAAAAGGTATGAGGATGATAAGGTTGAGCAGCGGTGTGCGGAGATAGATGCTCGTCTGGATAAGCTAAGTATAGATTTTAATGAAGAGCTGTACCCACACATGTTGACGGCGATCGCGGGTCGCCGTTGGGTCATTGGGTACGGCCTGCGCCTTACCGTGATGAAGTGCGCCGAGTCTCTAGAGATAAGGCAGCCGTTTGCTGATGTTGTGTCCGCAGGGATTGCCAAAGGTATAAGCGAAGGCCTGCAATATGGCATAGAGCACGGGAAAGCTGGCCGTGACCTAGGGGATGTAGAGGCATATGACCCGGAAGCCAATAACAAGTTAGTCAAAGCCCTCCAAGACCTGAAGGACCTGAAATACCCTATAGTAGACCAACTGGAGGGGTTAAAGGATAGCCTCATTGATCTCATAATGGCATCCCTTCACTTGGAGAGTGATACAGGGGAGGATGCCCCTTAGTGGATCCGTGATCTCCGCCCGAGCTCCTCCCAACTAAAGATCCCTATATACCCTGAGGTACGTGATCCCAGAGACCATTGGGTCGTGAAAGAAGAAGTAGCGTTGGAGGATGCTATTACCGCGAATATAAGCCGGGCGGAGAAGAAAAAGAAATGCAGAGTAGTGTGCCGCACGCACGGGATTGGTTCTGCTCACCATGCTAGGTCTGACGGTGTTGCTGTATCGGTTCCGACCGTTGCTCCTCAGGGTCTTGCCCTTTTTCTCATGGATGCCGCTACGCGGACAGAGGCATCTGAAGATAAGGTATCTCCGAGGTTGATTAGGTCCAAGTCTTTACCTTCTATGTATGATCTTGATTGGCCGTAGTACCGCCTGTGGTACTTGGACATTTTTGTTGCTTGTAATATATATATGGATGCCCGTGGCAAACAATGTAATTTACTATATCATGAGATGTTTTTGTTTATAACTGCACTTGTAGTGTCTTACGTGCTCCATGGGAGTCTTTCTTTATACACCTAACGTCTTAGATGTACGTAAAGTAAGGACGCAGGGTCCGTGGTCGCTGGGGTTGCAACCCTCTTACGCGGCAAGCAATTATTAGGGTACTTATCCTATAAACATCCGGAGATAATCACAATATTGTGCATGCATTCATGGAATGACAAGAAATAATAAATAAGGAAAAGAGAAAAAAATAACTTAGAAAATTTTCAAAATAAAAAGGTCGCAAGGTTAGCTAGACCCTGCGGAATTTTATTAATACCCTAAGAACAAAAAGTTAAAAAATACATGGATTACTTTTATTAGGGGTCCTAATGACAGCGAGGTTCATCCATGCATGTGCTGCGGCCTAGAGGTAGCATTTCTTCAGATTAGCGATATTCTATGTCCGCGGAAGGTCCGCGCCATCCATAGTCCTTAGCTTATACGCTCCGTCTCCTAGTGCTTCTGTGACCTCATAAGGTCCTTCCCACTTTGGACCGAGTTTCCCTTCATCTACAGCGTGACTGGCGTCATTAATACGGTAGACAAAATCTCCGGGTCTAAAAGTAACGCCACGGACCCTACCATTGTAATACCTTGTCATTTTCCTTTTGGCCTTGGCTTCACAGATTGCTGCGCGTTCCCGGTTTTCTTCCAGCAGATCCAAATTTAGTCGTAGCTCCTCATCATTATGTACGGTGTCTACTGCTGAAGTGCGGTAGGTTGGCATTCTGATTTCCGCAGGTATGACGGCTTCCGTTCCATAGGTCAAGGAAAAAGGGGTATCACCATGGCTTGACTTAATCATCGTGCGATGGGCCCAAAGAACATGCGGGAGTTCCTCTATCCAATTCTTGTTTCTTTCGCCCAAGCGTGCCTTGATTCCTTTACCCAAGCTCCGGTTTGCCCTCTTTACAAGTCCGTTGGACTGCGGATGTTTCACTGAGGCGAATCGTTATGTGATATTCAACTTGTCACACCAATCCTTGAATGGATTGTCACTGAATTGTTTGCCGTTGTCTAAGACTATTTCCCCTGGAAGACCGAAACGGCATACGATGTTATCCCACACAAACTTCTTTACCTGGTTGCTAGTGATTGTTGCCACGGCTTTCGCCTCTATCCACTTTGTGAAGTAGTCCATAACGACTATTAAAAATTTGACCTTTCCGGGTCCCTCCGGGAAGGGACCAGCTATGTCAATTTCCCACTTGTAGAACGGCCATGGAGCCGCGATAGGAGTTAGCGGTTGCTGGGGGTTTCTTGGCACGGGACGGTGTATTTGGCAATCGTTACATGCGCGTATCATGTCCCGTGCGTTCCGATGCATGGTTGGCCAATAATATCCCAATCGCATGGCCTTAGCCACCATGGACCGCGGTCCTGCATGCATGCTGCATGACCCCTCGTGTATTTCTCTGATCACATAATCCGCTTGGAGCGGTCCTACACACCTTAACCACGGCTTTAGGAATGATCGCCTGTAAAGGACCCCTTCCAACAATTCGTACTGTCTGGCCTTGATACGGAGTTTGCTTGCCTTCTTTTTATCATCGGGAAGGGTCCCATCTATCAGGTATTCTATTATTGGGGTCATCCAAGTTGGTCCCTCTTCTTCTACTATTGTCGCCACTTCTTCCTCTTGTATGGATTTTTCTTTAAGTATTTCAACCAAGACTTGTTTTGATAGGTGCGCGAAACTGATTGGCGCGATTTTGCTCAGGGCGTCCGCCTTCTTGTTTTTGCTTCTTGGTACTTGGCTTATTGAAAAGTTGGCGAAGCCACGGATCAGGCTTTTGGCCTTCTCAAGGTACTTGACCATGTTTTCTTCCTTAGCGACGTACGTACCTAGGACTTGGTTTGCTACCAATTTGGAGTCTACGCTTACGCGCACATTGCGCACGCCCATCTGTGCTGCTATCCGGAGACCAGCTATCAGTGCTTCATACTCTGCCTTGTTGTTAGAAGCGGTAAACTGAAACCTTAGCGCATAGGTGAACTCTGCTCCCTCCGGGCTTGTCAGTATTAAGCCAGCGCCGGACCCATCTACACATGATGATCCATCAGTGAATAGTGTCCATGGCTCTTGCGGGGTTTCAACCACTGGTGTGTCTGGCGGACTTTCGTCTGGCTTTTCTACCAGGAAATCCGCTAGGATTTGTCCTTTCACAGACGTCCGTGGGCGGTACGTGATGTTGTGTTCTCCCAGCATGACACTCCATTTTTGTAATCGTCCTGCCACGTCGGGACGTGACATTATTTGCTTAATTGGTTGGTCGGTAATGACCGCAATAGGACGCGCTTGGAAATACCTCCGCAACCTCTTAGCGGCAAAAACCAGCGATAGGACAAGCTTTTCCATTAGGGTGTAGTTCAGTTCGGGCCCCTGTAAAGCGCAGCTTACGAAGTAAACTGGTGTCTGAACCGTGCCTCTTTCAGTCATTAACACCGCACTAATTGCGCCGTAAGAGGCGGATAGGTACATAATCAATTCCTCCTTTGGTTTGGGTGCTACTAACAAGGGTAGCTCCGACAAATGATGCTTTAACTGCTTGAAGGCTTGTTCCGCTTCCGGTGTCCAATGGAAGTCACTCTTTTTAATGCACCTCTTCAAGGTTTTAAATAGCGACAAGGACTTTTCTGCTGATTTGGAGAGAAATCTATTCAGACTCGCCAATTTATCGTTGAGGCTCTGGACCTCCTTGATTGTCCGTGGGGACGGGAGTTGTAGTACAGCTTATGTTTTGTTGGGGCACGCTTTTATCCCTTCCGGGGTAATCGTGTACCCCAAGAACATTCCTTCCACTGCCCTATTTTT
Organism: Tanacetum coccineum; assembly: GCA_026074375.1. Classification (NCBI taxonomy): domain Eukaryota; kingdom Viridiplantae; phylum Streptophyta; class Magnoliopsida; order Asterales; family Asteraceae; genus Tanacetum; species Tanacetum coccineum. The sequence goes on along the minus strand of BQNB010002620.1, from coordinate 4,427 downwards.
CGTAACGTGCGGAATGTTTCGTCGATGTCTCTTAGAATTTCCGCCTCTGTGTGACTCTTAATGACCAAGTCATCAACGTACACTTCTATGTTCCGACCAACCTGACTGTCAAAAGCTTTGTCTACTAGCCGCTGGTACGTGGCGCCAGCATTCTTGAGACCAAAAGGCATTTTTGTGTAACAATATACCCCTTAGATGGTGTAGAAAGTCGTTTTCTCTTCATCTGACTCTGCCATCTGTATCTGGTGATATCCTTTGTAAGCGTCCAAGAAGCACTTAAAGGGGTAGCTGTAGAGAGATTCGACTTTCCAGTCAATTTCTTTAAGGGGGTAACAATCCTGCGGAAAGGCCTTGTTTAAGTCTGTGAAATCTACGCACATCCGCCAGCTACCGTCATGCTTTTTCACCATGACTGGATTGGACAGCCAGTTGTGGTAATAGACTTCTCTCATGATCCTTGCCTCTACTAGTTTTTGTACTTCCGCTTGGATAGCTTTCGCGCGTTCCGGGGCCTGGCCCCTTTTCTTCTGTCGGACGGGCGAGTATCCTTCCCGGATGTTGAGCCGATGTTCAGCTATTGATTGCGGTACTCCTGTCATGTCCGATGGCTGCCACACGAATATATCCAGGTTTTCCTTTAGGAATGTGCATAGTTCGTTTGTCCTTCTGAGGATAGCGTCCCTCCGATTGCCACTTCTTGATCAGGGAAATTCGGATGTATAGCTACTTTAAAATTTTCATGACGGACTCCTGCTTCTTTGGGTATCTCCTTGGGTGATGTAATCACCGTGGCGCACTCGGCAGGTATCAGGATAGTGCTACGGATAGTCACTATTCCTCCGTCGACAAGAAACTTAAGCATTCCGTGGGCTGTGGATGGCACTGCTTGGATTTCTCTTATACCCGGTCGCCCAATGATACCATTGTATGGTGAGATTGATCTTACGATCATGAAATTCATCTACGCTCTTGTAGAATGATCTGCGTCTCCGATTGTTACCAAAAGCCTAAGTTGTCCCAACGGACATATAGTTTCTCCGCTAAAACCGGTTAATGATGTCATTGCCGGGACCATTTGATTCTTGATTTCCGGCCAGAGCTGGTTGAAGCAGTGTTCATAGAGTACTTCCGTTGAGGAACCTCCGTCTATGTACATGCGGTGGATCATGTGTCCGCCAATTTCAGCTTCTATGACAAGCGGACCTTCTGTCCCATTGCTGTTAGCTAGCGGCGGGAACGTAATTTCAGTGACACGGGCAAAGCTTTAGGTCAATTTTTGCCTTGTCATTCTCTGCCACGGTTGTATCATATAAATTGCTAGGGATTTGTCTTTAGCCGGGGCTTCTTTCTTTTCATTCTTCGTTTGATCTCGACCTTGCTTAATTTCTTTTATCAAGTGTGATACACCAATTCTTCAATCTGCTTCTTTAATTGCATGCACTCGTCCGTGCTATGTCCTTTATCATTGTGGAAATCACAAAACTTGTTGCTGCTTCTTTTTTCTACCGGGGTTACCATGGGCGGTGGTGGTTTGAACTTTCCTGCCTCGGCCGCGAGGATTTCTTTGGGCGTTCTGGTAAGGGGGTAAACCTGCTAGACCCCCGTCCTTCCCTTGACTGACCTCAGAAGTCAGATTTTCGCTCGGGAGCGTGCCGCTTGGACTGATCTTGTGATTTCCACGGTGAGTGACCTTTCTTTTTGGAAGCGGCAGCATATTCTCCTTGTATGAAGGCAGTTGTGACTGTCATCATTTCTTCCATGGTCTTTGGGACGTATTCGTTGAGACGCTTTGTTAGTTCGGGGTTGTTGACCCCATGCATGAACCCGGAGATCCGCATGCATTCAGGGGCTCCCTTCATGCGCTCGGTTTCAACTTTGAACCGTTCCATGAAATCCTGAATGGTCTCCCCGTCCCTCTGCTTAATGTTGTGAATTTCTACTGGATCTTTTACATACTTCTTTTGCTGCATGAAGTATGCTAGGAAGGCCGCTTTGAGAGCCTTGTACCCATTTATGCTTTTTGGAGGTAGTTCATCAAACCAAACCCTCGCAGCCCCTATTAGGGTAGAGTTGAACATGTGACACCATGTAGGCATCGCCCAACGTTCCACCTGTACCGCGGCTTGGAAGATTTTCAAGTGGTTTTCGGGGTCTCCGGTTTTGTCATAAGTTTTCACATTGTTGGGCATACGCGTCTTCCCCGAACTTTTGAAGTTACGGATTTGAGGCGTGAATAGATCCACGTCCTCGCAGGTCTAGGGTACGATCAAATCGTCTTCATCTATCAGTTTGAGCCTTTTCGTTCTTGACTTCCAGTGTCCTCTGTTACTGGTGCTGCTTTCTGATCCGCGGGATGATAGGGATTCACTTTCCCTCCATCTTTTTACGCTGCGGAATCGATCTCCGCCACAAGATCGATCTCTATATTTGGTCCTGGTCCTTTGAGAGTAAGTATCGCCATACAATTCTTCGACGCCCCAGAGGTGGTCTTCAAATCGGGGATGTTCCCTACTGAGGGAATGACCTCTACTGTGAGAGGGGTCTCTCGAGTCCGTCCTGCTTGGCCCGGATTTTGTTGCACTTAGCGAGTAGGTATCACTGAGTCGCTCGTGCACACTCTTCCTTTGGCGGCTCAAGCGGTTAAACACTTTTCTGTCATCGCGCTTCTCGCGATCGCGTGTCCGGGATCTCTCAGGGTGGAATCTCGTAGGCGAGTTTTCTGCCCTCGAATTTAGGAGTTCTCCCTTTCTCTTCGGGTTTTCTTGGAGTTTTCTCCAAAATTTAGTCTGGTTTGGACTTCTTTTCGCTTGTCACGTCGTGCCTTCTCCATAATGATCGGCAGGATGTCTTCGTAGTTTTCTTCGCAGAAGTCCAGGATGTTCACCCTGGGTGCGGCATCCGGCGCCTTTTCCTTGTTCGCAGTTTTCGTGACAGTGGTCACAATGGGGGTTGCATTAGCCATTGCACTCATTCTGGTGAGAGTAATTCCTAGTGTTGGGTCCCACGGATGGCGCCAACTTGTTGATACAAAAGTTAGGTTGGGTCTAGTTTGATCCGAATAGGCTGCTATTCGGGTATAGAGTGCCTCGTTCTTGTACCAAGTGAATTCGTTGAAGGACCCTGCACAAGGAAATAAACACCGTTAACCTTATCGTGGGAGCGGATCCCACGATTAGACTCCGGCGTGAGAGTAAGTATGTGATTTTGAGAGAGTAATTGAGTGTAATTAGGGTTTGTTGGATACCTGTATTGATGCTAATTACGCTCCTTTTATAGGCTGAATACCTCTTAGGGTTTCCGTATCTTTCGGCCCAAGATGCGGCCGATATTGTAGGGATTCGTAATTATCCTACATGATTTAAATAAGTAAAGGATATCTTCTTATTTAATTAGATTATCCTTTCCTAAAGATAACTTGTAGAGATGCTGCGGTCACGGTCATTTGTGCCGCTAGCCGCGACCCGTAGGTCCAGGAGGCCGTGACCGCGAGTCATGGACCGCGGGCCCATTATCAGCTATTGAGTCCATTAGTATGAGTGGGCCGGTTCGGTCCATACTATACGTCATCAATATATATATAAATACATAGATGATTCTAGATGTGGGCTTGAGCCTAATACAAATACACATGATAATATTACGGGCTAACACTCCCCCGCAGTTGGAGTGGGAGGATACCGGACGCTCAAACTGAAGGCAATCCTTTGGTGAAAATATCCGCAAACTGATAACGTGAAGGGACATGAAGAACGCGAACCTGACCCGCTGCAACCAAATCTTGAACAAAGTGTATATCAATCTCAATGTGCTTGGTACGCTGATGCTGAACCGGATTACATGACAAATAAACAGCACTAACATTATCACAATAGTCAGCGTAGCGGAAGATAATGGTGTATGTAACTCACGTAGTAAATTTCTCAACCAACACGTCTCAGCAACAACATTAGCAACATCACGATACTCTGCCTCTGCATTAGAACGGGAAAGCGTCGGTTGACGCTTAGAGGACCAAGAGAGTAAATTGTTGCAAAAAAAAACACAATAACCGAAAGTCGATCTCCGAGTAGTGGGACAACCAACCCAATCTGCATCTGAATAAGCAACCAAATCTGTAGTAGAGGATGAGAATAACTACAAACCATAATCCAAGGTACCACAAACATAGTGTAAGATCCTCTTAAGAGCAGATAAATGAGGTTCCCGAGGGTCATGCATATAAAGACACACCTGTTGTACAGCATAGGAAATATCCGGTCTAGTGAAAGTAAGATATTGTAAAGAACCTGCAAGGCTTCGATATAAAGTTGGATCAGAAACAATGTCACCAGTAGCACCCAGCTTGGACTCAGTGTCAACAGGAGTCCGACTAGGATTACAATTAACCATACCAGCCCGCTCGAGAATCTCAACAACATATTTCTTCT
>BQNB010002619.1:60274-122819 GCA_026074375.1 Tanacetum coccineum | reverse complement strand
ATATAGGGTGTGGTTATTGTGAAAAATATATTAGTGTAGAAAGGATAAGAAGGATTCTTGATGGTTGAATGAAACAAGCAAAAAATTGATCAATGGATGACATTGGTAATTGTGTTTTAATAAATAACTCTTCATTAATGAAGAATAAATGTTGTTTGGCCCATTTAAAAGGATTTTTTTTCTATTAATTACAAGGAATTCATCCTTGTTGACACACTAATTTTTCTATACTTTTATTTATGACACACTAAATTTTCTTTTTTGCATACGTAATACTAATGGCACGCTGGTTTTTTTGACACATTTGTAGTGACACACTAAATATTAGTATATTTGTAGTGACACACCAAAAATTTTTTGCATACGTAATGACACGCTAGTTTTTTTAACACATTTGTACTGACACACTAATATTTTAATACATTTGTAGTGACACACTAAATTTTTAAGAGCATTTGTAATGACACATTCGAAACGGCACACCAATTTTTATGACACATTTTTAGTGATAAACAAAGCCTTTTGACACATATAATGATGGTGATTTATTAAAATTAATGATGTTGTTATATTATAATTAATGATAGTGTTTAATGAATGTATTAAAAATAATAGCTTAGACTTTTTATCCTTTCTATCTTAAAACCCTTTCTATTTGAACCAATTCTTATGTATATATTCTCTCTTTAAATTCCAATCAATCAATTTTTCAATTCAAGCAATCAAATCATTTATTAGTAAGCATCATTATTAGCAAGCATCATTATTAGCGTACAAATCATTTTTCGACCATAATTTAGTCATTTGATCTTAATTTATTTTTATGTCATCTCTGTACCAAATACTCTACCTAGTAAGTACAATGTTATAAGCTAGTAACGTAAATAAGAGAAAAAAGAACACTATCCACCTCCTCTGCCCCATCTTATCCACGTACATGTTGTAGAAAACATATACTGTAACAAAACCTTACTCACCGGAAATTATGACAAGCAGCACCACCATTGAACCACCGTATCAGCACCTTCTTAACAACCAACCAATCTCCCAAAAATCACTTCTAAACCTTCTAACAACAAAGTGCAACACATCTCTCACTCTTCTCAAACAAACCCATGCATTAATCCTTAAAACAAACCACTTTCAAGACCACTACATTTCTGGTACCTTAATAAAGTCCTATGCTCATCCTTATTTCAACACTTTTGACACCTTAATTCAAGTCTTTAACCAAGTTCCTAACCCAAATGTGTTTGTATGGAACGCAGTTATTAAAGCATGTTTAGACAATGATAAACTTTCTTTGGGTTTGTTTTATTATTCCAAAATGGTGTGTTCGGGTACAAAAGGTAATAAGTTTACGTATCCTATGTTGTTAAAAGCTTGTATGGATGAGAAATGTGTTGAACTAGGTCTAATGATTCATTGTCATGTGGTGAAAAATGGGTTTATGGAAGATGGGTATGTGAAAAGTGCTGGCATTCAAATGTATTCGTCCTTCAGACGTTTAAATGAAGCGCGAATGATACTTGATTATGGTGATTCTGATGTTGTATGTTTTAATGCTCTGATTGATGGGTACTTGAAATGTGGTGACATTAAATCTGCTAAGGTCTTGTTTGAGTCTATGGTGAAAAAGAATGTTGGTTCTTGGAATGTTATGGTTACTGGTTTGGGTAGATGTGGAATGGTTGAGGATGCTCGACTTTTTTTTGATGAGATGAGTGAGAGAGATGAGATTTCGTGGAGTGCGATGATTGATGTGTATAATAAAAATGGGCATTTTAAGGAAGCTTTAGAAATCTTTCGATATATGCAAAGGGAGAAAGTTAAGGTGAAAAAGTTTGTACTTTCTAGTGTGGCATTAGCTTGTGCGAATGTAGGTTCTCTTGAACAAGGGAAATGGATTCACGATTATGCTAGAAGGAATGTGATTGAATTAGACGGGGTGCTAGGGACGGCGTTATTGGACATGTATGCGAAACTTGGGCGTCTTGACTTGGCATGGGATGTTTTCGAAACAATGAAAACAAAAGAGGTTTCTTCTTGGAACGCTATGATTGGAGGGCTTGCAATGCACGGTAGAGCAAAGGATGCAATCGATCTTCTATTACAAATGGAAAAAGAACGATTGAAGCCTGACGAAATCACATTTGTAGGAATACTAAATGCTTGTGCTCATGGAGGGTTGGTTGACATTGGCTTTCAGTATTTCAATAGAATGATAGAACTTCACTTGATTGAGCCAACAGTCCATCATTACGGGTGCTTGGTTGACATCTTAGGCCGAGCAGGACGATTAGCCGAAGCCGAAGAGCTAATAAGTATAATGCCAATGGCACCTAGTCCAGCAGTGTGGGGTGCACTTTTAAGTGCTTGTAGAGTTCATGGAGACATGGATATGGGTGAAAGAATCGGAAAGATATTGAACGAATTAGACCCCCAAAATGGTGGTCGATATGCCTTATTGTCTAATATTTATGCAAAGGCGGGGAGATGGGAAGATGTCGAAAGATTAAGAGTACTAATGAAAGAAAAAGGTGTAAAGACTAGCACAGGGAGAAGTAGTATCGATTTGGACGGCATTGTTCATGAGTTCAAAATTGGGGAAGGGGAGCACCCTCGAGCAAGAGAGATTTACGCAATGGTAGAGGAAATGATTGGGAAACTAGAGTTAGAAGGTTATGTCCCTAAAACATCTGATGTGTTGTTTGATATCGAGGAGAATGAAAAGGAAACTACGCTATGGCAACACAGTGAAAAACTTGCTGTAGCATTCGGGTTGATTAGTACAACTCCAGGAACACCCATTAGAGTTACCAAGAATTTAAGGATGTGTGAAGATTGCCATTCGGCGATTAAGCTCATTTCTCGTGTATACGAGAGAGATATAATTGTAAGAGATCGTTTGCGGTTTCATCATTTTCGAAATGGGAAGTGTTCTTGCAAAGATTTCTGGTGAGGAATAGCTCATGATCAGTTATACCAAAGGGGGTTTAAGTTAATGATTTGGTAGTATTAATTCTCCAATGCAATTCCTTTTGTGATACAAACTCCTGGTATTTCTTAATTATAAGTTACCAAAGGATATGGATTATAATAGCTCAAATGAGTCTCTTTTTTGGATATTATCGGATCATATGAAATACGAGTAAGTACATGTATAAAACAAATGAAAACTTACAAAAACGTATAAAAACAAATAAAACGTATGAAAACACATAAAAACGGATGCAAACCTATAACAGCGGATGAAAACTTGTTAAAACGAATGAAAACGTATAAAAACAGTATAAACCAAAAAATTTAAAAATTATTACAAACGACCGTTAAAATGGACGGTAGAGGATGACACGCGAGATTAGTTGAGAAAAGTTCCATATAGAACACTATCTAATTAAGAGGTGAGATCCTTATAGAATATTATCATCTTAAAGAACAAATGGGTGAATCCTAGCCACTCATTTTTTTAATCAAAATAAAAAAACCCACTTCCTACCTTTCACTTAAAAATAAAATATCTTGAAAACGGTAAATCGTCAAAAGAAAAAAAATACATCATCGCGACGAGTATTTTTTTATCTTTCTATAGAGGGACACTTCTATATACTTTCGATGTACATTTTTTCGAACTTATTTTTTCAGACGTGACTGAAAAAAAAAATTAAAAAAGTTCGTCGAAAGAAATCACATGTGATTGTGATACAAATCACATATGATTTTTTCAGACGTGACTGAAAAAAAAAAGTTCGTCGAAAGAAATCACATGTGATTGTGGTACAAATCACATGTGAAACATAATCCTAATCATATACTCCGTATGTATTTGGTTTTGCACCAATAATGCCTTATCATGTACATTTTTATTGTCCACGTTTCCTTTTTGAGATGTCCCAATTTAATTGTCTATTACTAAAAATAGATAAGGAAGTTTAATCAAGTTTACTATATTATCCTTGTTTGAAATTATTAACTTTAAAGAAGACTCTAATTAATTAGCCTAAAGGTAAAACTGTCATTCTGCCAAAAAGTATGAAAGAGAAAGCCGTAATAAATGCATATTCTTAAATTGTGTGTTTTTTGTCGGGGGACAATAATTTTGGGACTGAGGGAGTAACAAACATAAAATACATAATCATAAGCACCTTAGTTTGTATAAACCAAGCCATAACTATTTGTACCATTTCTACCTCTTTATACAGCTTTATGGGTTAATAAGAACTTTTACATGCCAAGAGACTGCAGATGAACATATTGTAATTCTATACAATGACATGTGTTACATATATATATACCAATATAAAATGATAATCAACTTGCTAAAAGGTGGGGATTTTAATTTCAATGGGCGAGTTAATCTTCCTCGTGTATATAATATGGGTAGTATGGACAAGTTAATTTCAATGAACGAGTTGGATCATTTAGCAGCAATGGGCAGCTGCAAAGTACCTTCTGATGATTTTGGCTTCACAATGAAAGGAAGTTTGATTTCTTGTGGGGTATTTTCCGGTGATACCTCTTTAAAAGGTAACATCAAATACAAGAGATTAGTATAAACAAACCTCGTCCTCTTTACAGTAGTATACCAGCACAATACGAACCCGTTTGTTATTGAACCAACGGAGGTGTTTGCCTGTCCATTAACATAGCTAGCTCCAATAATACCTTTGTATAACAGATTTGTTACGCAAAACCCATATCCAGGGGACTTTGTGCATACCTTACAATTGACCCTACCCACAGTAGCAGAAGGAGATGATCTTTTAAAATGCAGAACAGCAGTTCCATCTGGACTTAGACTTCCATCCAAGGGATCAACAACTGCTGCATTTAGGTTCAACTTCAAACACTAAATTTTGGATCGTGCTTCCTGCATAATAAAGCTGAGCTGGTTCAACACTTTACTTCATAAATGTGTTAGTTTGGGTTATGTTTATCTCTAACGGGGTCAACGGGTCACTTCAAAGTTTAGCTGAAAATTATACCGTTCAAAGATAATAGCAATCGCCCAAAGTGACTTTTGATGCATACAACCTACTATGTACTAAATCCCATTATACAAACAATCAGACTGCTACTATACAGATACTTATAAACATCATACACGATCTATCAATGATCTTAGAATTTTGGTCAAAAAAGGTTTTAGGTCAACATGACCTGACTCGTTTGCACCCAAGGCAGTTTTGACCCATTAGTCAATCAGCTCGACCTGCATGTTTTGCCAACTAAAACTATAATGCAGATCCATGGAGGGGGAAAGAGAGAGGGAAAACCTTTGAGAAATGATACCCATCAGGCACCGATATTGTAAATATAAAGATACCCTCATGGATTAACCGCCATCAACAGGATTGTTTCTGTGTCAGCTGAAGTTCGTTTTCTAAGGCGCTTTGAATGATCTAGATTTGATGCAGGAGGTTGACCTCCTTTTAGCTCAAGAGTAACAAGTTGTGCATCTTTTTTGTTAAGATCCAAATATCTAATAAGACTGTTGTTTGTATCAGCTATGAACAGTCTCCCTGGGATTATGAGAAAGAAGATGAAATAGTAAGCCTCTTGCTGTGTAAGTTGCATGTTAAAAAACTCGACCACAATATCAAAACGTAAAAATATCATGATTTATAACTATATTTCATAATTAGTCAGCTAAACATTACGCACTCGTCAACAGAAATATCATATCACACACGCATAGAAGAATTGGAATAGGATGTGACCTGCATCATCTTCAACAATTCCTGCAGGTTCCGATAGCTGCAAAATACAACAATTAACTACAGTATGTGGTTTCAAGGATAGCAAAAACTAGGTTGCCAAGACTAGGCAGGGCAAATTATTGAAATTAATGGATACATGTTATTCTTATACCTTTATCAAAATGCTAATTTAAATAGATGAGATATCAAAAACCGAGGCTCACGCAACAATGGGGAAAGCAGCAGTTTTGTTGTAGTATTAGGGGTTGATTGCAGTAGAAGGTAAGATAATATATGCTCGTTTCTTTTTTATGCCTCAAACTTACAATACCAGAAAGGATTGTACTTTAGATCAATTCTATTTTACTGTCATGTCAACGTTCACCCCTATAGACTCTTTAATGGAGATGATAAGTGTAGTGAGTTGCAAAGAAACAGATATCAGGTGTAGAGTTATTTGTTGTTTTTGAGAGCATGAAGATAATGATTGTAGTGCCTCGGATAGAAATATAAACAAACGTGGTGCCTTTGATAAAGGCAAAAATATAGTACATCGTCTTACTTGGTCCAAAAAGTTATAAACCATCAATACTGGCAACATGGTCATTCAAATAGAAACAGTATAACTACACTGTTGATTTGAATAAAAGAGTCAATATTAGTTTCTAGAAAATCTAGTCAAAATTTTGGTCATACAACCCTTCTTTTGAGGGTAACTTAAACATTTAATTCTTAGATACTACCTGAGCCAGTGAAGCTACTCCATCCTTAAAGCCAGCTTTCCCTGTGCCTGCTAATGTACTTACCTTTTTAGTGGTTGGATCTAGCTTCTTTATCTGTATGCATGTAAACATCAGCAGTCAGAACCAAATACTGACCATAAAATACATTTGGCATGTTAACAGATACAAGGTAATAAATTAATAATATAGCAAAAGGCACACGTTTCATTTATGATGGTGGCATAGAGTCAGTTGGGTTCAAATTCATGCATGAGACACTAAAACGTTTCATATCCTTGTCAAATATTTAAGGAAGTTCAACTGAATTTAAATAAAAAGATGTGTCGTGTGTGGAGTAGCAGTAGTAGCAAGGTCCGCCCACTCAATGCATCGAGCTAATATTTATTATCAACATAAGCTAATTACATCCAAAACAGATTGATTCTTTTTGTTGTACATACCTTGTGGTTATAAAGAGGTCTGCCACAGAAATCTACCATCTTTTCCACATAAGACGCCCAACGGATGTTGAAGAAGTACTTCAGAACCAACTCCGTCATGATCTCCAAACTATAATAGTCAATTATCAATATCGTCAACGCCTGAAGAGAAGGGCTTAGGTACTGATGAATAAACACAAGAATAAATAACAAGCTATATTGCATGTAGTAGGTCCACGTAATGTGAACCAGGTCTCAGAAAAGGAAACCTTGGAATTTGATGTTTTAGCTGAGCTAGTCAGCTGTTAGATATGGAGGGGTTATATTGGATTGTCATGTCTGATTAAAATATGTTTAGCTGAAATGAAAAGAAAGAAAAAAAAAAGGCTAAATGGGTTAAAAATAACCTTGGTACATGAAAACAGGTTACATGGGTGGAAATAGTTCTTTTACCTAATCAGATTTTAACATATCAATTATCTAAAAAAAGTGTTTGCCCATAAAAATGTACCCGTTGACCAGTTAACATGTGACACCCATAGCGCATGGAAGATATACCTTGAACAAATTATCAGAAAATACTGGATCACCACCAGCTAGTAATCTTGATCCTCCCGTTTTAAGATTAAGTGCCCGAATTGAGCTACTTTCGCTGTCAGCAATATATGCCTCTTTCACATCTGACACAGAAATGATTAGCCAGTAATTGAGAATGAGGGAAAATGCCCAGTTCTAAATAATTACCATGAGATAATATCTCTATTAATAAAATATAGAGTTAAGCCATTCATATAGCTCAGAATCTGCAGTAATATTATATGAATCTTATTGTGAATAATTACCTGGTGATAACGACAGTCCAGATGGTTGTGCAAACGATGTTGTTAAAGAGCTGTTTCAGTTGAAAGAAAAGAAGTCGACAATTAGAATAAGAATGTATGTAGTTAAAAAAACCCAACTAACGCATAGAAGAAATGTTCAAGCAGATAAGATACTCCATCCAAGAAAAGGCAAAGTTTTTTTGACAAATAGCTCCAATAAGTAGGTTAGTAATTTCCTAATATGGATTTTGAGAAGGGACAAAAAGAGTGGGGGTCAACCCTACCCAACCCACTTTGACCCATACTAAAAACTATCTGTTTTAATCCTTTAACAACAAATCTACCCATTTTTTCATCTCAAAGTTAAAAAGACGCACCCAGATAGTATAGGGAGACCACACACACCCATGGGTAATCTGTATATTACCTAGACCAAAAAGTTTCCTCAAAACCATCACCGCTGAAAGCCCTAGTAAACGTCCATCTATGAGTACTATGCACCCAGATTGATGCTGTCCGGCCATTGCAATGTATACAGTCTGATTTGCAGGCTCAAAGCAGACATCCCAAGGGGAATTCAGAAGCTGGAAGAAGTTGGAGTATAAAAATGTGCAACTCAGAAACAAATACCTACTTTAACAACATAATAAATGTGCAGATGTGCAGAAATTATAAGAAAACTAATTATATTATATCTTGCCTGACTGGTTCCTTTTCCTCCCCCTTTATAGTCTGAACCTTTGGTACCATTCCCAGCCAAAGTCTGCACACTCTCGTTCACGAAATCAATCACCCTATAAAAGCAAAATTATGTGGTATAAGAAGAATAAATATCTTGTATTTTAAGCTAGTATACAAAGATCCTTTAATGAGGACATCTATTTGATTTTAAAACTAGCAAGGTACCCCGAGCGTTGCGGCGCGGATACCCATGTAATAAATCTTTTCTCACGAAAACTATGTGTTTTCATCATACGTTTTTCGTGACAATACATTTACTGGATGGAGAGCCTTTTAGGTTGGACTGACTTAAAACAATAGTAAACTATTTTGTATAAAAATAAGCATAAAAAGAGCCTAACTACACTACTCATGTTATTTAAACATGTGCATCAATATAATATAAATTAAGACCAAATACTTTACAAATCTATTTAAGCATTTTAATATTGTTTTTGGATAGTACTTATATATAGAATTCAGGGAAAATTATACCATTGAATCCTGATTGTAAAGTTTGAGAAATAAAAGTTTTTGACATCCAAATTTCATTAGGGTGATAGTCAGATTTGTGCTAAAGTGAAGGTCGTCCAACGAGTTTTGGTTACAATGTGCCAAGATTTCACATAAGGCCTAGTGAAAATGAAATTTTTAACAAGTTGTACGATTCTTTTAACTTTACGCTTTTCTTGTCTTAACCAAGTTATAAATTCAGTCCCTTTACAAAATATAAATCCAACCAAGAGAAGCCAATTCCTATGTACATATGTGTGTATACATGAAAGTTGAAAATATAAATTTTTTACTTTAGCCAAATGGCTAATATGTAATGAACCTAACTATATAAACATTACATCATTTCATATAAAAGTGTACTCTATGATATTCATGTGAAATTTTGGAACATAACCAAGGAAAATAAAAATTAAAACTCGAGGTTATGACCGGTATTAATGGGCCAAATTTGGCATCTAAGGCTCTAAGCATTGTATCCAATATTTTCCTCTTTTAAAAATATGATGGATTAAGAAAGAGAATAAATCATAGAGTATACTGTTATATGAAATGATGTAGTGTTTATAGAGTAGGGTTCATTACATATTAGCCATTTGGCTAAAGTAGAAAATTTATATTTTCAACTTTCATGTATACACACATATGTACATAGGAATTGGCTTCTCTTGGTTGGATTTATATGTAGTGTTATCTTGGGTCACAGCTTTGCAAATTTCCAAAAAAAAAAAAAAAGTGCAGACATGTTTCAAGCCATTGTTCCAACAGGCAACAGATTCAGAACAAAAAGTAAACCAAACAAAAAAACTGTACATTTCGAATTTTATAATACCTTAAAGCATGGTTCTCAGTATCTGCAACATAAAGTACGTTTTTGGTGGCATTGTATGCCAGACCCTACATAAGTGAGAAAATAATTACCTTTCAGTTTAATGTAGACACTATCGCATCCATAAAAACATGATGGAATATGAAATCCTGAATAAATAAAGCACACTCAATTTAGAAAATATAATAAACTGAAATGTTCTGCGTGAGCTTGCCTGTGGACGGTTAAACATCGCATTGTCAAAGTTCCCATCACGTAAGCCTTCTTCTCCCGTGCTCCCAACTTGAAGTAGAAAATTCCCATCCAGATCAGTTACTACCTGAAATGTTGTCAAAATTGTGAAGCATCAAGATGTGATTTCCTTAAATTCAAGATTGTGTGACAGTGTGTTAAAAACAGGGTGGGGGTAGATGATAAAAATTCTTTATAAGGAGTTATACATATAGAGAGATATAGAGTTGACATACTATTCGGTTATGGTTACTGTCTGAAATGAAGAGGCGTTTGTTGAAGACATCAACTGCCAGTTTACCAGGAAACTTCAATGGTGATTTTGACAGTCGGGGATCATTATCCTTCTCCAATCTCAGAGGAACTGGTGTGCTGTCTAATAACTTTCTTCTACCATAGAACAGAAGAGCCGCTTCCACAAAATCATCAAGATCCTTTTGCAGGTCATGCAAACAAAGTGGAAAATTGTAAATTACCACCTCAAAAACAAATCCTATATGTTCATGCTAAGAAAGATATTTCATAATTTGCATAGGCATATACAGGGGCAAATATGTAGTTAGGCGAAGAAATGTCATCCAAAACTGATATAAAATGTTTTAATTTAAAGATTTATAATGACATTAAAGTCAAGGAGGGTCCTGTTTTTACTGAGTGTTAAAAAGATATCAAATCGACTCCCTAAGCACAAAAAATGCACTACATAAAAAAGAATCAGTACCTTCCGTCGGCCTTCCCCTGCCAGCTGCGCAATGAGTTTACCAGTTGGCGAAATAATAGCAAATGTCGGCCATGAATTTATACCCAACTCTCTCCACATATACATATCTCCATCATTAACAACCTGGTACATTATGATAGTCGCAGACTCATTCACAATGATTGTTACAAAGAACAAATTACACTACAATATACATGACCTAAGATGACCATTTCTTGATTAACTTAGAGGAAGAAATTTTTTAAACAATGAAAACAAGAATGTCCAGTGTGTCTTCTGATTTCAGCAGAAAACAATCATACGATATAGAATTGCTTTTTTCAACTCACCTACCATATCCTAAAGTACTATCTAGACTTGCTGAATTAACATATTCATTAATTTAAATCCATATTTTCCATGTGTGTGTGTATACATATAGAATAAATAGTATTCCAGATTCTCAAGCCTTTCGATAACAGTTATCGAAAAGAAACCAGAAACAAGATAGAAGCTACAACCAACATATTTTATTGTTTACCAAAGGCCTTGTGGCCCAGTGGTACCCCATATTGTGTGAGAATGCTCCCCAACCAAATGATTGTAGGTTTTGGTATAATATAAGTATAACATTTAACCTTTATCCAGAATAACAAAACAATTGGACATATGTTTCATGACATCTGTAAAAACTGAAACCTGATATTTATACTTGATATTTGAAGTCAAGTATAGTTACTCAAAGGACATCCAAAATGAGCTTATAGAAGTTCTTGTGGGGGGAAGGGTGCACAAATTTGTAATTACCAAATAAGCTCTAAGTTTATAACATGTTACCAAGTTTGATCAAATAGCTTACTGGATGAGTTATTCCATAACGTAGTACAGCATTCCGAATCGCTTCCAAGTCTTTCTCATTATCAAACTTGGCAGAGTGCACTCCAACAACAGTGAACTACAAAAAGAAATCAATAATTAGGTAATTGTATTGTAATGCGATATATAAAATTTCTCACACTAAATTCTGGACCATTTAAAGCAATAGTAGTTTCAACTTGCGAGCTCCTTTAATTTTACTTCCATCATTTATAGATTAGCATAACAATGCAAGATTGTGCATACTGTTATCAGCAGATATGATACACTAAGATGCTTGAAAAGGAATTGGCAGAAACTTACAGGCATGTCTTTGTACTTTTTTTCCAAGAACTCCAAATCAGGGAGCACATGCATACAATTTATGCAGCAATACGTCCAAAAGTCCAGCAAAACCACTTTTCCTTTCAAATCCTGTTCAAAGGCAACACATTTTTCAGCACTTGTGCTTCTAACTTCTAACATCCAAACATAACCACCAGATTTTTTCCTATAGATGTAAAATTGGTAGTTCCAAGACTCACATTAAGATTGAAGGCTTCTACATTTTAATAACACTATTCTTATAATATTTGGTGGTACTTATCGTCAAGTATATCAGTCAATTCAAACAAAATGGATGATAGTTTTTAAGTTTCCAGGAGCTGTCAAATTTACTATAAAATTCGGCCATTAATTCAATAAAAACAAAAGTAAGTGGTACCGTTTCAAAGAGATCTATAAAACATGGACTATATATTACTTACCCTACGTAGCTGAAGAGGAACGGTGTTTAGCCAATCAAGTTTAGATGGAAACTCCGGAACCTGTGATGTGTTTCCCCTTTTAACATACAAAAACGTTCACTATCAAGTTTAGAATGACGAAACGTTATAAAATATTGAAAGATAGCATAGAAAGCAAAATGGAATTCTCATTTACTTGCTTTCGACATCTGATATATAATTAGTGAATTGCTGGATTCTTGAAGAGCGAGTTCCATCTGCATAACAACAGAAACTCACTCAGAATCTGTAAACATATATACTTCAATGTTATGTTTTATTAGTGGCAAACTTTTATTATGTAGAATTAGTGTTGACGAAATAAAATGGAAATACTTGTACAACAAAGACTAGCTCAAAGTAAAGGTCAGCTCAGTATACAGAAATCACAACATAAATTATATTATAAAAAAGCATCCATAAGATCAACTGTTAACCACAGATTCAAACCTTCACTCTTTCCAAAGGGTGGACTTTTGCCCCCAAGTAACAAGTTCCATATAGCCTTTGGAGATGCATATTGCATAGCCTGCATTAAACCCAGGTTTCAAAGCATTTCCAGCAATTTTAAACCTTCTAAGTTACACAACAATAACAACTATACCCATATCCACCTGAGCGAGGTATGGAGGAGGTAGGATGTAGACAATCACATCCCTACCCGAGGCCCGAGGGTAAAGGTTGGGACAGAAAATACTACTAAAATAACTAACGTGTAAAATATGATTAATGTGTAAAATAGCTAGACAAGTTGAGGTGGCAAATTGGTTGGGACAGGAAATATTTTTTTTGGATTACAAAAACAAGTAATGTGTAAAATATGTTTACAAAAATATGTATAGCAAAGCTAGTAATCTAACTTTTCTGGTAAAACAAGTCGTGCGGTTTTATGAATTTAAATACACTAGAAATGATTTTCAGCTCGTTTGACCCAGTTCCATTTTAGCTTTGTTTTTCAGGCTAGCCAGATTGATGCATTAGAAGTAAACAAAACCCAAATCGACCCATATATAGGTAAACAGGTCGAAAATACCACTTGTACATGTAAAACCGATTTCTCTTTTATATTTGTACTTTTACGGAATAGCTCCTACCTTCATGTTTGAAACCGTAAAATAGAGGCAAGATAGTGCAATTCCCAAGCTTCCATATCGCACGATTTGTCGCCGAGAACCCTGTAACCTGTTTATAGATTCGTTAAACAGCTAACAGTAGCACCATATATGGCACTTCAGAAAAAGTAAGAAATAAAAAAGTGAAGATAAGAGAATTTTGAATCCTGAATGAACAAATTGTGTACAAGTATTATCATCGATTGACCTTATGGAATTCTCTTACCCGCCAATGGAGAAATTCATATCATTGGTAGCATATGCATCTTGGAATGACCCACCCTCCATATCTTTCTTGAGGGTAGAGGAGGTTTCTCCAAGATTGTTCATGGATTGCGAGCCCTGCAGCTTTGTATCTGCAATGTTCAGTCATCATGGACCACATAAGGCCAAATGAATCTATCACATTATTCACTTACCACAGCAATAATAGCTAGAAGAAAAATATTAAATCACATATAAACATACAAATGAAGAATCATGTAATCATCCGGTTAAGTTCAGCAGATAACATTAATTTTAAAGTAACATCCAGTACAAAGCACAAACAACTGTTTCAAGAATAGCATCAACACAGAAAAGTAATCTGCAAGAGTTGATTAAAAACGAAGTTACAATATCATTTTCAGAACTACATACTACTGTAACTAGAGCCACCGCCAAGAATATCTTGAAGTGTAATATATCCAATTTCCTTTCTGATTAGTAATGCTTTAGCTTCCTTTAAGGTATCTTCAGACAACGTTGTTGTCACGGCTATGCATCTGCAACCATAATAAGCCCTCAAGGTTAATATATACATGAAGTAGAGGTGGCATATGGGCAAGTTGGGCATTGGCTTGATTCACCAGCACCTGTCTTCCTCTTTTTGACTTACATTTGTAATTTTAGAATTTAATCCGACTGCCCAAACTATACTATATAGTAATCAAATTTAGGGGTGGTAATTATTTGAATATACTTGGGGAAAATTTTCATATATTATTTTACCTTAGTTTTCCATTCAACTCGTTACAAAGATTTTCACTAAAATTGACCCATATTAGGTAAATAGGCCGGGCGGGACTGCCGAGCCTAGCATAAGCCCATGCATTTAGAAGACAAGATAAGAAACAGTATTTAACTTTATCATGTGTGGCCATCCCAGCACAAGAACATAGCTTCGAAAACCAAACAAACAAATTCAACAATACTTTACATGTTATTTGTTGATCATTTTGACAACTTAAATTGAAGGAAGTAGATTTACCTCATCTTTGCGGCTTGGGCAGCTTGCACACCAGCTAATGCGTCTTCGATTACAATACACTGGAAAAATAAGTGAAGAATATTATAGATTTTCCAGATAAAATTTACTATAGCTCCATTGACCTGAAGCAAGAATAAATATGTCATGTGGTTCAATTAAGTTTTACTAAATTTGATAGCCAGGAAAGGTAATCAAGAAAATAGATAGGTAAAACATTGGAAATCTTTGTAGAATGTGAGGAAACTCTTAGTTTATATGATCTAATTCCTGTAGATATTTCTTAGAGGCTGTCAATTATCTCTCGATGATTTGTGGGATTGTTTCAAATCAGTCCATATAATTCTCAGAAATATTCCAACAGCAATATTCCTCTTTCAGTTTAGGATCTTTTTATTTCTGCAAAGTCCCCTTATGGATCTGTGTAATTATAGATACATGGGGTAATAGAAAATACTCCTTTTTTCTCCCATTGTTGTCTAATGTCAAGGTTCTTAAAGTCAAAGCTTATACTTATTGAGCCAATGTCTCCAACTGAAATGTTACAGCAATAGAAATTCAAACAGGTAGTGTGTGCCATATTTTACAAACAGCATTTTCTAACGGATTGATTGGATTAGTTCAAAAACACATTAAAAAGAAGAGAATAATAAAGCTTAAGATGATATAATGATAAAGGAAGATAAAACAGCTTAAAACACATGTTACTGTTTACCTCATTTGCGGGACATCAAAAGTTTTTGAGGCAGCTATAATATGTCAGAGCAGGTTTTAGGTTCTCAAAAGCATCAGCAGACACAATAGCATCAACCTGATATAGTAAATAAGATATTTTAACCTGAAAATATCTAGCATAACCTTAAACAAGCCAACAACCTTTGGAGAATCAAGTGTCACATATAAGTTTATTAATGAAGAAAGTTAATTGGACTTTATGGCATAATACAATTAATGAAACATGCACATAGTGAAACATGTGATCAAACTCGTCCGTTTCAAATATGAGAACTGGGTGACCCCAAAATTCTATGGTTACATCTTTCTATAACTCTACACAATAGAGAGTAGTTACGAATGCCCTAAAATTTATTGGAATAGCAATGAAAAGTAAAAGTTATGTTATTCCAAACAATCAATCTTCTAAAGGCGATTACTTTGACGATGGTAAGCCAGCAGCAGCTAAGTTTGCATCGACTTTGATTCTATCAGCACTAGATGCAACAGCCACTTTGAGGCCACTGTTTTTACACTGTTCAAATCATATTGGAAGATTATCATTAAGGTAGACAGGTAAACATATCAAACTTGCATTTATCGGTCCAAATATACCTCAGTAATAAGTTCAAGCGCACCAGGGAACCCTATTCCAGAATCTGGTTTTGCATACTACATTGAATATCAATTTTAAAGGCCATCAGCAATAGTTTTTATGAAATAAAGTCCTCTTTTTGGACAAGAAAGAAGGAAACTGTTCATTTTTAAACATCCATTGACAACTTTTAGGTTGTTTATTCCCGAACCTAGACAACACGGAAATGTTACACTTAGAAAACTTTAAGCCTTTAAGTTTTGTATCTATTCATTCATGAAAAACCCACTATATGAATGGGGATACGAAGTCAACGAACAGTAAATAACTTTATGTTTCATTCTTTTTTTAATGATGGCAGATAGTAAACAGGAGAAAACTTATCAACGGGGACAATGAAAGTTTTATCCTGTTTGAAGAATAGAAAGTTGCTATTCGATCAACTTATCTAGATATATCTCAGAACCGTTTATTAGCTTCAGTCAGCGTTGAATCTGCAAACACCTTTAAAGCAGCAACAAAACCAAGAATTTTGCTTCACTGATCCAAAGTTTATAAATCATAGATAGCAATATAGGACCCATTATGATTCTTAACATGAATGCTGACAAAGATGCAATTGATTTCAGGGAAGTTTGTATCCAGGATTCTACTGCTAATTATTTGGCCTTCGTTATATAAACACCTTTAGATTTTATGACCAAATGTCAAAAGTTTTGTATTTATTACGATTGGTCATAATTCACCTTAATCTGAAAAATAGTTGCTAGGGTTTTTATCATTTTATTAGGGAAAAACTGATTAGTAGCACGATGCACTCTTAATACAGACAGTATGTTACTTTGTCAATAGACCTGTACATTGTTGTTACTTTTCGAATCGATTATTTAGGCTAATTTAGACCAAACGCCGGCATAATGTGGCATACAACATATCGTGGAATTTAATTGGTTTCTTCTTAGGTCGTTAAATTCTAAATGCTTTTGAAATGAACCAAGAGTGGTTTATTATTGGATGCACGTTTTTCATATGCGATTAGATTGCGATATTTCAAGCCTGTAGCTTACACGAAAAGAACAGCTCATTACTTTTTGAACGACAGAAGTTATTGCAAATCGCTAGAAGCAAATGAGATGACGACAAAGTGAATAAATTCAGGGAAGAACTAGAGAACAAGCTAATCAACCAATTAATCTGTACTTTCTTCATCAGTAGAAAACCAATTAACGAAAAAAGCTTCTCTTTTATTGTTAATTTTTGGTATAAATGTGCAGTGTTTGGAAATCACGTTATATCATTAATGTTATTAGTGAGATTAATCTAAAACTGCTTATTTTTATGTAGCTGCATAATGCAAGGATAAATCAAAAATAATATTAAGGATGTTGGAAAAAGAGGAAGTATTAGATACCAGTTCAATAAAGGAACAAAATCGTCGTCAGTAAATCATCGAACCCATTTCTTAAAACAATTCAACAGCAGCCTATCTGGAAGTCTATTCGCTATTCACAACACTCATCCTTAATCAAACAAACAGCTGAAACTTTCCCCCATTCATCCCCCGACCTTATTTTTTCCGCCAATTCTAATCATGAGCCTATACTTGCTCATTACCACCATCAGCCTGGAAACCCTGTGACCAGTTCGAGAAAATGCGATCGGACATTGGGGTAATGAAGTGGGTTTGTTGAAGGTGGATAACAAGGTTGTGAAGGGTGTTTTTTTGGATTCAAGTAGTGGAGATGTTAAGAGTTTCAAAGACATTTCTCTTGTGTCTCTGTTTGTGTGGAGGGAAGTCTCAGCTTTGGATCATGTCTGTTTTCTTGATTCATGTTTTATCATGCGTTTATATGTTTTTTGTCTTTGTGGTTGTCGACTTTTCTTCATTTTGCAAAACTCATTCTTTTTTTTTATGAAAACTACTATTAAATTGTGTCCATCCCAAAGATTCATAATGATACGCCCACATAACTATCCTAGTTTATTTTGTTTAGGAATGTCTTTGTGTTAGAAAAGTATTTATGTTGTCTCCTTGTTTAGGAAACTCATTAATGTTTGTCTTCTTGTTTAGGAAAGTCATTAATTATGTGTTTGACTAAGAAAAGTCTTCGTGCTTATCTTGTAATTATTCGGCTATAAATACCGAATGGTTTTCATCAATAATATGTGTGTGTGTGTGTGTGTGTGTATATATATATATATATATATATATATGTCTTGTCAAATAAATCTCTAAGTTTCGCTCTTCTTTTTTACGGAGCTCGCACACGCTATAGTGGTGCTACCTTGATACGGTTTAGGTCGTATCAATTGGTGCTTTCATTGAGAGTCCTCGTCGAGGGCTTCCGATCTAAGGATCCAAAAGAAAAAAAAAATTAAAAATTTTTAAAAACATTGTTCATCAGTACTATTCACCGGTACTGTTCATCAGTACTATTCATCACTGTTTTTTTTCAAAGCACTCATGGATGGACAAACGATGAGAGGGTGGCTTAACGATCTACAAGATCGGTTTGACACTTTGTGGCTTAACTATCTACAAGATCGGTTCGAGACTTTGTTCGAAACTTTGGCGCAACAGCGGGCTGCAGTCTTCTAGCAGCAGAGTGATGCATTCGAGGCTCTTTTTGGTGACGAAAATAATCAGGCCGTTAATACTATTGTTGGTGATCAAGAAGACCCTGACGTGAAGGATAAACAAGAAAACCAAGATGACCTTAACATAGCGGTACCGGACCAAGAGTTGGAGGAATCAAATCTTCATACGTCCGACACGGTAGAAGTTGTACCAACAAGTATGGTCGATACCTATGACGAACATGGGGAGTCGGTAGATGGAGAGCAGGATGATGCTATGGAAAGTGGTGATATCTCGATCTTGAATTCATGGGTCGGCCAGGGTAGTCAACGGTCGTTACAATTGTGAGGCACGTTAGGATAAGGGAGGGTGCACATTCTTATCAATAATGGACGTACTAATACTTTTGTGCAGCCAGGGGTCGAGGAACGCGTGCATTTATCAATCACAGAGTCTACGCGGTTAGATCAAGGAGAGGTGTTGGAGGGTCTTCAACATGAGCAAGGATTGCTACTGTTTATAGGTCGGTATTTCATTGGAGCCCGGTCTAAGTTGAAAGAAGTTTTATTATCCGAGTTTCACGATACGCCAAATGTGGGCCATGGGGGTTCGAAGAAAAAGATAAGGGATGACATTCAAAGAAGAAAATGTGATCCCGGAATTAGGAAAAAAAATTAGGCATCACCTTGAGGACAAGGTGGTTGTGAAGGAGTGGGGAATGATACGCCCACGATTAGGATAACTATCGTAGTTTATTTTAGGAATGTCTTTGTGTTAGGAAAGTATTTATGTTGTCTCTTTATTTAGAAAAATCATTTATGTTTGTCTCCTTGTTTAGGAAAGTCATTAATGTTTGTCTCCTTGTTTAGGAAAGCCCCCCCCCCCCCTCCCCATTCCCCCCACCAACTGCCTTGTCATTGCCTCACCGAAAAAGTTCAAGTCTTATTCCCATACTTTCTTTTGTATTATTCTTGCTTGACTTTGAAAAACGTGTAAACACGAACGGGTCATGCCGAAATTTTTATAAATTATTATACTTAGTAAATACTAGAAAGCGTACATGATAAAACTAGATACACGGGAATTTAATAAAGCGCCAAACAATGTATATATATATATATATATATATATATAATATATATATCATATATATATATATATAATATATATATGTATGTATATATATAGGGGCACGTTCAAGTGAGAAGGTTAATTTTTGTGAGAAGGAAAGAATGGATCCTAGCCCTCCATTAACTCCTCTTTTTTTAACCGTTCCATTGCAAGTAAATCACGATAACCGATAACATGAACACTTTCTAATAGGAACACTTTTTAACAGGAACACTTTCTAACTGATTAAGAATGTCACTCGCTGTAACATGGCTAGATCCATAAAAAATCAGCATATGACTACAAATGGTGATAATTCTATGTCTTATGATAATATCTTCCAGCATATGTAATTATTAATCAATGTACAAATAGCATGTCCCAGTGATTAATTTAAGAGTACGGACTGTTTTAAGCACATACGACACACGGAAAAGCTTCCTTTCATCAAGATGCAAGTCGAATCCATCATTTACTAAGTAACACATCTCCATCAGACAACTCACTTCCCTCAGCTCCTCCTTCACATATGATCAATAACGTCTACAAAAGAACTAAAATTCATTGATTCACTCGTTCCATTGCAACTACATGTCCTAACAGTTTATATATCATGAACAAACAAATAGATTAATCAAGTGCATCATTAACTTAACTAGTTCATGTTTGATTTAAAATTATCCTTTCCATAGTTGAACTTCAAGTTTACCAAACAACATGCAAACATCAAAAACATTTCAAAACAAGCTCAGTAACATCAGATAGTAGATACAAATTTTCATGATCAAACAACAAAAAAAGAGCTTTTACGCGTAGCCACTGTTTCATCCCAGACTTCAACTTTCACAAGCTAAAATTCAGATTTTACAAAGCAACCCACTTGTTAGATTAGCGTATTCAGACTAGTAGCTTCTCAAACATGAGCAAACAACTCAATTCGACAACAACTAGTAGCAAATGCTATGTATATACAAACAAAACATTGACTAAACTAGTGGTGTTTAATCTAAGAGGTTTGCTTATTTTGTTCTGCTTAAAAGCAAGTTCTTATAAACTGTTTCTTTATAAGTTACTTATGAAAATAGTGTTTAGATTTGCTTACTTTAACGCGATAATATTCATTAAACTCATGAACTGATAGAAATTTTCACTGATATTCATATAAAAACTTATAATAAAACAGATAAGCTTCACTAACTAAATTTTAAGATAAATACAAAGTAAAACACATAATAAACTAAGGTATTACGTCTCATACATGTAACAACAACAAGATCAAATATAAAACGTTTAAGCTTAACTAACAAACAATTTCATTTTCACGCGTGAAGATGCTTTTACTAAACTTTTCACGGGTGAAGAAAAATATCTCCTACATTTTCATGAACGAAGAAAAATATCTCACATATTTTCACATGTGAAGATGCTTTTACTAAAATTTTCACGGGTGAAGAAAAATATCTCCTATATTTTCACATGTGAAGGAAAATATCTTCTATATTTTCACATGTGAAGATGCATTTACTAAACTTTTCACGGGTGAAGAAAAATATCTCATGTTATTTTCACTTAAGAATATGCTTTTACTAAGCATTTCACGCGCAAACTTATACTTTACACAAACTAATTAAGTCGCTTATAACAATCAAGACCTAATTCGTAATCTATACTTTCACATGTGACATATTTACAATTTGAACAATGATAATAACTTCAAATGCATAATAATTCACAATTCTACAATTAAATCATATCAAAAATATAATAAATAACAGTTACCTGTGTAATTTGACTTGAAAAGCTCGTATTCTTCATTAATTGGGGTTTTTTGTTTTTGGTGATGGTGGTTAACGGTGGTGATGGTGGTTAACGGTGGCGATCGGTGGTGATGGTGGTTAAAGGTGGAGATCGATGGTGATCGATGGTGTTGGAGAACTGTGTATGTGTTAATTTGAGAGAGACTTACAGCCTACTGTGTGTTTGTGTGTGAATTTAACGGTGGTAATGGTGGTTAACCGTGGTAACCGGTGGTGATGGAGCACTGTGTGTGTGTGAATTAGAGCGGGGTGTGTGAAAAAGTTGGGATGGAGAGAAATAGAGTTATGTTTTTTATAGTATGTAACAAATGACGGGTTTTCAATGAGACCCCTGTGATTTTTTAGTGTGAAATTACATAGAAGCCCCTCCGCTTTTTGTTAGTGTAAATTTAATGCAAATTTTAATCTAATCTAAACCATTAGATTAAAAAAAGAAGGGGCTAACGGAAGGCTAAGATCTCTTCTTTTCTTCTCATAAAAATTAGCCTTCTCAAATGAACGCTTATATATATATATATATATATATATATATATATATATATATATTTTTACTTAGACATATATGTGTATGTAATATTAATATACATATTATTATTATTCGTTTTACTTACGAAAACATTTTAATTACTATACGATCACAAACATAAATTTTTGGAAATATATTAACAAAAGTACACTAGTAAATTCTTATGCATTATCCGCAATTCTACACTACTCCGATATTAAACCAAACCTTCGTTTCATAGGTTGTCTTTACGAACCGTCGTTCGTTATCGTGTGATTTTATTCTAGACTATTCTTCTTCGATTCACCAATCAAGGTGAGTTCATAGCCCCACTTTTAATTGTTTTGAATAATTGTTTTATAACTTGGGGTGAGAAACATTGCTTGCTTTTAAAACTGGACACAAGTACTATACGTGAGAAATTCCCCGTTTACGTGTTGCCTAAGTAGCGTTTAGACCACTATTGCCCGAATTATCATGAACTGTTAATCACCTTTAACCGACTGGCTGGTTAAGTGAGCGCGAGTGAATAAATAGATCTATTGGGACTAATTATCCCTATCCGGGTAAGAAGTTTGCCAAGAACTAACGGATATATGTCATGTCGAAACTGGCTAGATGGTCTTTGGTCGGACACCTGAAGGGTTATATTGAGAACCCATTTTAGGTGCAGAACTTTACAGAACTCTTAAAATGAATCTAGACCATTAGATGAGTTTAATCAAAGGTTAAGATTAAAAGTGTCATAATTGCAATTAAACAAAAGATGAAGGTTTTGTTTTCAATTTAACAAAAGGCTGAAAGGGTATAATAGGTATTACTCTTTATTATAATTTCATATCTCTCTCTCTCCATCTAAACCATTTACAGTTTTTCTCTCTTTCTTCCTCACCCCAAACCCTAGCCGCACCCTTCTTATCACCACTACTACATGTCCCAAATCTAAACAACCAACATCGAAACCATCAGATCTTGTCACAAAGTGTTAAAAAAATTGATACATAGATCATTATTTGTAACAACCTGACGTGGTTGCCACCATGAGATTCATCCAATATATTTCAAGCAATATGAATATTATTATAATCAACCCAAACAATTTGAAGACGAAAACATGTACGTTAATTTTATTACTTCTTATTTTTTATTGTTTTGGTTTCCATCGATGGTGTGTTGGATTAGGTGATTAAACCAATTATAAATCTACTCTATCAGTGAGTCATGTGGTTTGATTCTTGTTTTGTCACATTTTTTTATTCTAAGCATTAGAGGTCTTATAGTTGGTTTAGTATTTCATGACTTTACGAATTCGGTTTTGTATGATTTTGTCTAGAAACGTTTTCGTCTATTGTTTGTGGGGTTTGGATCTATTTTGTTTACCTAAAACTATTACATATATTGCTTATTGTTTTATTCCAATTGAGTTCTTGGCCAGATGTGTACTAGTTTGGTAATGTGTGATAGATTTTCGTTTGTTGTTTGTGGGGTTTGGATCTATTTTGTTTACCTAAAACTATTACGTATATTGCTTATTGTTTTATTCCAATTGAGTTCTTGGCCAGATGTGTACTAGTTTGGTAATGTGTGATAGATTAATTAATTTGGTCAAAACTAGTGTAGTAGTGTACTATCATTTTCTTTTTCAAAATATTTTTCAGTGAATAAGATTGCACATAGAGCTTTTAAGTTGGTTTGCTGTGTGAACATTTGTTCAAGTCCTAGTTGTTTTGTGATGGAGTAATACACATTTGTTCAATTCCTCGTTGTTTGGTGACAGTGTAATTTTTTGTTGTTGTTGTTGATAGTTTCCAACTCCAACCATTTTAATTGGGTTTAATTCTTGTACATTAAGGCAACTCAAATTTTAAAATAGCTTACTACTATAAAATTTAGTAATAAGGTGTATATATTTTATAAGTATAAAATTTGTGAAAGGTGTAGCGAGTGCATGTTGTGGTGTCTTGTGGTGGTATAATCAATAATAAAAAGGGTGCGCATTGTGTTTTAAGGTTAATATGAAATCAAGAAAAATGTTGCATATTAAGTTTTTAATTTGTGCGATAGTGTTAGGTATTTTTATATTGTGTTTTCTACTTGTTCACAATAAAATAATTATAGTTGTTTGTAATTTCAGGTATTGAATATATTTTTGGAAGGCGTGAAACTCTACTTTAGTAGAAAGAGGCCTATGAAACTCTACTTTCCGATTGTGAGTTTTAGTAGAAACAGGCCTATGAAACTCTACTTTCCGGATTAAATCAAAGATTATGCATCTATGTTTTTTTAGCCTATGTGGTATTTGTGTCATGTGCATACGTGTATCCATTGTAAACCCAAACCAACACTCAAATAAGTTGTAATAACTTAATTTACAACATTCTTAATCATATTCCATCATAATTTCATCATTTTACTTCAATTATACAAGAAATAAACCTAGAAACCCCTAATTATGCCCTAATTGGAAAATTTGACCCGTTTACTCATTTTCTACCCGCTTTAACCCAAACCACCTATAAACTTTTGATTATAATCCTTAATATAAGTCTTTGGATCAGTAACCTATCATTCTTAATCAAATATACACGAAATCCAAACTTGAAAATCCAATTTGAACCCTAATGTACCCGAAACCTAAAACCTTTGCAAAATGACCCATTTTGAAAGTTTTTCTTGCAACCAAGCACCTCAATGACAATCACCTTACCTCCCTAGCTGCTTACAAGCACCTCTCATCAAATATCTTCCTCATTTATAGTTAAAAATTGATCACATGGTTCCTTGTTTCTCCATTCTTAGCCGCGGCATGCAAAGGGATAACCAACTCATCAAAGCTAGTTTCTAGCTTAACCAACACATCCTATAGACCCTCCTCATCACCCTCTAGACCTCCCACATGTCCCATCTCAGATTACAAGCTTACCTTGGCCCTTAAGGGTGGTTCGACTATAAATAGAAGCCATAACTCTTCATTTCACTTCATCCCCCACTTCCTCCTCTATAACCCTTACATAGCAGCAATACTTTGCTCTAAAAGATCCTAAGAGGTCTTAAGAAGGCTCAAGTTCAGAAAGGAAGCAAAAGAAACCAAGAAACGAAGCCCCGGAGTCGTTATTCTAGGCGTACGAAGCTAAAAGTCCCGATTTCGACCCGTTTCTAAGCTATAAGCTCAAACCAGGTTCTCTAAGCTTATATTCTGTATTCATGCCGTCATAATGTTCATATGATCATGCTAAAATCATAATATAAAGCTTTGAACTCAAAAACCTATGTGTTTTACCTTTTTGATCCAAAATCGTACACCCGAAACCCTAATTTTATGTTTTTGCTTAATCTATAAGCTAAGCTTGTAAACTATTGTTATAATCTATCCCAATAAGCTTAATTATCATTAAAATAAGTGCTTTGATAAGTCATGAAATAATTTGAACTTAAAACCCGCGCGTTTTTGTTTTAAAACCCTAATATGACCCGTTTTGCTTCCTAGCTTAACGAATCGTTATTTTAAACTTGCGTTGCGTTAAATCTTCATATTTTAGTTTATTATAACTTATAAATGTCTATTGAAATGTTAAAATAAGCTTGCATGGCAATTTGGACATGTTTTGTAAATATTATCCATGCAAGGGGTATATATCGTAACTTTCGGAAACTTATAACTAAAAGGACTAAAAATGTCATTTTATCAAAGTTATAACTACAGGGGTCTATTATGTCACTTTTCAAAGTGCAAGGTTTACTTTGTATATCTTTAAAAGTTGAAGGACCAAAGTCATAAAAGTGCAAACTCCAAGGGTATATTCTGCCACTTTTCAAACTCAAGGGTCTAAAATGTAACATTTTGAAAAAGTATAAAAACACATTTAAAACATTACAAGACATAACTTTAATTAACGCTTGACGTGCTTAACATTTCCAGATATTGAATAAAACGCTTAAAACTGCTTATGTTATAACTATTATATCATTCATCATCGATGTGCTTTCAAAAATCATGTCCCGGATCCATATCATACCACAATACTAGGGAGCTTCATATTAAGGAGTTTCATCTTGGTATTACGTTCTGACTGAGTTGTTGGGTTTACGATTTAAAGTGCCCTAGCTCCTCAAACGTTTACTGAATGACTTCTGAATTATGATGGCCCGAACGGTGTTATGATAATTTTTATATTAAAACCAACATCGATGTAAAATCTTACATATTCAATCAAACTAAGACTTGACATATATTACCCCAGGTTGCCCGTGACGAAGCCGTTACTTTCATTCCATATACCTTTGCTATCAATTTCCCTATAACCGTTCAGGTGAGTTCATAGCCTCGCATTTCAATCTTTTTATAAACCCGCGAGGGGGATACATGCTATAAACATGAATGCAATTATTTCTGTATGCTATTTCAATTTACTATTGCCTAAGTAACTGCTTTGCCTTTAAGTCCCCATAATCATGAACCGTTAATTACTCTCCGTAGTAAGCGCGAATGTTGTGAATAGATCTATTTGGGCTGGACTCCCCGTTGGTGTACCCAGTTACGAGTAACCAATTGCACATCATTAGAAATCACGCGGGTATTTTGGCAAAGGTACCCGCAGGGGCTATAACGTATCACCATACCCTAAGGCTTCGGATTCATGAGCTAATGGCAATAATAAATATGTTTTTCAATAACGGGTGTATATCAACGTAACCCAATATCGCACTTGCATTCAAATTATTAAACTTAAACCTATGGATTTCACTCAACCTTTGTGTTGACTTTTTAGCATGTTTTATCTCAGGTAACTAATGGCACGGAGTGGCGAGGACATGAAGATGGAAAAACCGTTATCATTCAAACTTTATTGTATAGATTTTGGGAACCTCTCGTTTGTAAAAACTCTGAAGAAATAATGAATGATAACTTATTTTCAAAAATGACTCTTTTTGATTCGTTTTCTATGATTATGACTGTTGTACCTTGAAGTAATACCCCAGATTAGCTTCCGCTGCTATATGTAAAAATGGGGGTGTTACAGATTTGGTATCAAGAGCCCCAGCTACTTTACCATTTCTTCCATCGACCGATGATTCTTCAAACAGTGATATACCTTGATACAACCACCATATACCTACCTCCATGTACACCCATTCACAAGATACTACCTTTCTACTCAATTCACCTGTAGCATCTGGTGCACTTCAATGTCGAGTCATGGTTCTTGCACCTAGGCAGCTTATTCCTCATGGTCAACCATACCACTACCATCTTAATGGGCCAGTATACATGATGACTGCGAGGAAGAGGGTTGGACCATTACCCACTCATCGTCTTGCTGAGAGACATTCAGTTGATTAATCTTCTTTAGATCATTTTTTCATCGGAATGAATCTGTGAGATTCGTCATAATCGAGTTCATCATCAAGGACTTCTTCAGATTCTTCTACAGATGCTTTATCTGATTCTACATCTAGTCGTTTATCTTCTGATCATTCATTACCTACACCATCATCGGGTATGAGATCTAGTCATTATTTATGTTCATTGGTACCGAGTATTCATCGTTCATCTGCTGCTATTTCTGAGAGATCATCTCATGATTCTTCTTCTGCGAGTCCTTCTCGCAAGAGAATTAAATCCCCTGCCGCATCTCTGGCGTTATCTTCACCTACCCTTGGAGCATTATCATATGGCACGTGTTGATCTTTTAACCGATCACCTAAGAGGTTTAGAGTCCTGAGACAGCTACGGATTTAGAGGGTTGTTCGAAGGATAGTTTTGAGCCATATTTACCTAGAGAGGCTGGATTAGGAGTTGACTTTGAGGATGAGAGTTCTGAGCCATCTAGGTCTAGAGGGACTAATTTAGAGGAGGATATTAAGGTTGTGAGGAGTGATGGGATTGATTTTGACCTCGAGATTCAGGCAAATATCGACGAGTGTATCGCTTATGCGGATGCTCTTAGAGATAGAGGGATTGATGCTAGAGTTGTAGTTAAGGCTGTTGATCGAGAGGAGATCGAGACGGATATAAGAGGCCCAGTTGAGGTTAGAGTTGACAGAGTTACTCACCTAGTGGTAGCTGATGATATCCATGAGCCTGCTCAAGAGGGAGCTGTAGAGGTCACGTATGAGACATTGGGAGATTTGGTTCAGAGGTTTCATGATCATACTGAGGAGATTCTAGTTCATCGTGTTCAGTCTATTGAGAATGTCCAGAGGGATCAGGTACATAGGATAGTAGCGACAAGACAACATAGCATTGATATGTTGAAGAGGATTCGAGAGCTAGAATTGGATAATATGAGACTTAGAGACATGATGGATGTTGCGAGTCAGAGAGTTGCCCGGTCTCAGCGTAGGGAGTTGCGTATTCAGAGGGAGATGAGACAGATTCGGCGTTTCAGATTTTATGATCGCATGAGGATTGCTAGGCTTGAGGCTTGTGCCAGGAGGCATTTGGACTACCATTCTTAGATTATTTCTTGAGTATCCTAGTGTTGACCCGTAGCATCTAGTAGTAGCTAGTTATTAGGGATTTGTAAATCCTATATTTTGGAACCATGATGTAACCATTAGTATTGATGATATGAAATCTAATGTTACCATTCTATGTTCGATATTCTTAACTTAATGATATTTTCTTTTGCTTATTGCATATTGCATTATTACTAAATCGTGGCATTATCATGAAGTTATTATGATTTTATATTTCCGTATAATAATACTTGTTATTTTATTCGAACCTCGTTAACAATCTCGCATCACCACGGAATTTCATCGTGTTGTGTATTGTTATGTTGTAGGGCAATGCCTAACACTCGATTTGGAGCATCAAGGGTACGTGCAGGAATTAACAAACAAATTGATCGCCAAATGGCAGGAGCGTTGGGAGCTCGTAACACTGTCAAGAACCTTGAACCCCTTATGAGAGACGGGGGTGGACAGGAAGAAGGAAATTGAGGAAATAGGAATGGAGGAAATGGAAATAGAGGAAATGGAAATGGAGGAAATGAAAATGAAGGAAATAGGAATGGAGGAAATGGAAATGGTGGAAATGGAAATAGAGGGAATAGAAATGGAGGAAATGGAAATGGTAATGGGAAGAGAGGAGGAAATGGTTATAACTTTGGAGGATTTGTGCCTGCTCGAGAGTGCACATATCTAGACTTCCTGAAGTGTCAGCCACTTAGCTTTAATGGAACAGAAGGAGTTGTTGGGTTAACTCGTTGGTTCGAGAAGATGGAAACAGTGTTCCACATTAGCAACTGTCCAGAGAAGTACCAAGTGAAGTATGCTACGCGCACACTACTGAACAGTGCATTGACTTGGTGGAACTCCCATAAGAGAACAATTGAGATTGAGGCCGCCTATGCCATGAGTTGGGCAAAACTTATAAAGTTGATGACATAAGTGTACTATCCAAGAAATGAGGTTCAAAAGATGGAGACCGAGTTATGGAACTTATTTGTAAAAGGAAATGACTTGACTGCTTATACGAGAAGATTTCAGAAACTGGTGTTGTTGTGTACTAGAATGGTCCTAAATGTGGAGGACAAAGTTGAGAGATTTGTTGGAGGTTTGCCTGACAATATTCAGGGGAATGTAATCGCTACTGAACCTACTAAACTTCAAGATGCAATTCGTATTGCCAACAACTTAATGGATCAAAAGCTGAAGGGATATGCTAGAAGTGCTGAAAACAAAAGAAGGTTCGATAACAACCCGAGAGACAATCGTGGACAGCAACCAGTTTTCAAGCGGCAAAATGTTGGAGGCCAAAACGTGGAAAGAGCTTATACGGCTGGGAACAATGAGAAAAATAGGTATGTTGGATCTCTTCCCTACTGCAACAAGTGCAAGTTGCACCATGCAGGGCCGTGTACTGTAAGATGTGGAAACTATAAGAGAGTCGGTCATATAACTAGGGATTGTACGGCTACAGTTACTCCAAACACTCAGAGAGCCCTAGTTGGGAATCAGCCGGGTATTGTTTGTTATGAGTGTGGAAGGCCAGGACATTTTAGGAAAGATTGTCCTAAGTTGAGAAATCAGAACCGTGGAAACAAGACTGGAAACAAGAATGGAAACAAGACTGGAAACCAGACTAGAAGTAATGAGGCTACGACAAAGGCTTACACTATTAGAGGAGGAGGAGCAAACCCTGATTCCAACGTTGTCACGGGTACGTTCCTTCTCAATAACTGTTATGCTTCTATGTTATTCGATTCGGGAGCCGATAGGAGTTTTGTGTCGTCTACCTTTAGTGCTTTGCTTGATGTTGCACCATCCACTTTAGACACTAGTTATGCCGTAGAACTTGCCGATGGAAGAATTTCAGAAACAAATGTTGTCCTTAGAGGCTGTACGTTAGGATTATTAGGTCATCCGTTCGACATAGATCTAATGCCCGTAGAACTTGGTAGTTTCGACGTCATCATCGGTATGGATTGGTTGGCGAAGTACCACGCGTTGATCGTTTGTGATGAGAAGGTTGTCCGTATACCTTATGGAGATGAAGTGTTGATAATCCGAGGTGACGATTGTGACGGCGGAAGTAAGTCGAAGCTGAACATCATATCGTGTACGAAGACCTAGAAGTATATACAGAAGGGATGTCAAGTTTATCTAGCGCAAGTTACATCCAAGAAGACTGAGGACAAATCAAAGGAGAAGCGGCTTGAGGACGTGCTGATCGTACAGGAATTTACGGAAGTCTTTCCAAAAGATTTGCCTGGACTACTGCCTGCTCGACAAGTTGAATTTCAAATCGACTTAGTCCCCGGTGCTGCACATGTAGCACGAGCCCCGTATCGATTAGAACCAGCCAAGATGCAAGAGTTATCCACTCAATTGCAAAAACTTTCTGACAAAGGATTTATAAGACCCAGTTCCTCACCCTGGGGAGCTCCGATTTTGTTTGTCAAAAAGAAAGATGGATCTTTTCGGATGTGTATCGACTACCGTGAACTAAACAAACTTACTGTGAAGAACCGATACCCACTTCCGAGAATCGACGATTTGTTTGATCAACTTCAAGGGTCAAGAGTCTACTCTAAGATCGACCTGAGATCTGGTTATCACCAACTCAGAGTTTGTGAGGAAGACATTCCCAAGACTGCATTTAGGACTCGCTATGGTCACTACGAGTTCCAAGTAATGCCGTTTGGTTTGACTAACGCACAGGCAGTATTCATGGATTTGATGAATTGGGTGTGCAAACCGTATCTGGATAGATTCGTGATTGTATTCATCGATGATATTTTGGTCTACTCCAAGAGCAGAAAGGAGCATGAAGGGCACCTTAAGTTAATTTTGAGGTTACTTAAGAAGGAGGAGTTGTACGCCAAGTTTTCAAAGTGCGAATTTTGGCTGTCAAAGGTACAATTTCTTGGTCACGTGATTGATAGGGAAGGCATTCACGTTGATACCGCTAAGATTGAGTCCATCAAGGATTGGGCGTCACCCAAGACACCAACCAAGATTCGTCAATTTTTAGGTTTGGCCGGTTACTACCGACGATTCATCGAAGGTTTCTCAAAAATCGCTAGGCCTATGACGAAGTTGACTCAGAAAAGCATGAAGTTTGATTGGGGAGAAATGGCAGAAGCTGCATTTTAGCTGTTGAAACAAAAATTGTGTAGTGCGCCGATTTTGGCTTTACCCAAGGGAAGTAAGAACTTCATGGTATACTACAATGCTTCGCATAATGGGTTAGGCGCGGTTTTGATGCAAAAGGAGAAGGTCATAGCTTACGCATCCCGCAAACTTAAGGTTCACAAGAAGAACTATACCACACATGACCTAGAGCTTGGTGTAGTAGTGTTTGCTTTGAAGATGTGGAGACACTATTTGTATGGTATGAAGTGCGTTGTGTTCACTGATCATAAGAGTTTGCAACACATACTCGATCAGAAAGAGTTGAATATGAGACAACGATGTTGGTTAGAGTTGTTGAGCGACTACGACTGTGAGATTCGATATCACCAAGGAAAGGCGAACGTGGTGGTTGATGCCCTGAGTCGAAAGGAAAGAAGTAAGCCGCTATGAGTTTGGGCCTTAGTTATGACTATAGGGTTAAATC
Source organism: Tanacetum coccineum (assembly GCA_026074375.1). Lineage (NCBI taxonomy): Eukaryota > Viridiplantae > Streptophyta > Magnoliopsida > Asterales > Asteraceae > Tanacetum > Tanacetum coccineum. The sequence goes on along the minus strand of BQNB010002619.1, from coordinate 90,761 downwards.
TTCTTAAGCAGATTTTGAGTGCTCAATCGGAAGCCAGGAAAGAAGAGAACTTCATCAACAAAGATTTACATGGCATGATTAACAAATTAGAACCCCGTACTGACAAAACGTTATGTTTGAACAATCGAAGTTGGATTTTGTGTTTTGGTGACATGAGAGCTTTGATTATGCTTGAGTCTCATAAGTCAAAGTATTCCATCCATCCTGGATCAGATAAGATGTACCAAGACTTGAAGAAGCTGTATTGGTGGCCTAACATGAAAGTAGAAATTACCACCTATGTTAGCAAGTGTTTAACGTGTGCCAAGGTTAAGGTAGAATATCAGAAGCCGTCCGGTTTGTTGGTTCAACCGAAAATCCTACAATGGAAATGGGAGAACATAAAGATGGACTTTGTGACTAAATTGCCAAATACGGCAACTGGTCAAGACACGATTTGGGTAATCGTTGATCGTCTCACTAAGTCTGCTCATTTCTTTATGCGAGAAGATGACACATTAGAGAAGTTGACGAGACAATACTTGAAGGAAGTAGTCTCAAGGCATGGAGTGCTAGTTTCGATCATCTCTGATTGTGATGGGAATTTTACTTTACATTTTTGGAAGTCTCTAAATAAAGCATTAGGTACTCGATTGGATATGAGTATAGCTTACCATCCACAGACCGATGGTCAAAGTGAGAGAACCATTCAAACATTGGAGGACATGTTACGTGCATGTGTACTCGACTTTGGAAAAGGCTGGGATAAACATTTACCATTAGTGGAATTTCCGTATAACAACAGTTATATACCAGCATTAAGGTTGCTCCGTTTGAGGCGTTGTATGGGCGCAAATGTCGATCACCTATCTGATGGGCTGAAGTTGGAGATAGACAGCTCACTGGCCCAGAGATCATCCACGAGACGACTGAATATTGGACCTTTTAAGATCATAACTAAAGTAGGAACCGTTGCCTACCGACTTGAACTCCCAGAGCAGTTGAGTATAGTTCATAGTACGTTTCACATCTCGAACTTAAAGAAATGCATGTCTGACGAACCTCTTGCTATACCGTTGGATGAAATCCAAATCGATGACAAACTGCATTTCATCGAAGAACCTGTCAAAATCATGGACCGTGAGGTCAAACATCTGAAGCAGAGCTGTATTCCGATTGTCAAAGTATGCTAGAACTCTAGGAGAGGTCCTGAGTTCACTTGGGAGCGTGAAGATCAAATGCAAAAGAAGTACCCTCATCTTTTCCTAATTTCTACGACCGTGACAGAAACTATGTCGTAAGCTTTGAGGACAAAGCTCTTTTAATGGGGAAAGGATGTGACACCTCACAAATTTATGTTCAATATCTTAGCCGTTACCGGTCGCTAATTTGAATTTTTAAAAGTTTCGTTTAACTTTTACGTTTAACCGGGAAGTTTTCCCGCTTTTATCTGAGAATCGTCGCCAAGAGTGAACTGAGACACCTAACGTTGTAGTATTTTAGCAATAGCCATGTTTTTATATTTCAAGACAATATTTAAAATTTTATAATTTTCGGTGATACCGTTATTCGTTTCGTTACTTACGTGAATCGTGATTTATTTAAAATATGAGCATGTGCATGGAGGACTTGGAAATTAAATTAAACATGAAGCACTAGTATCCTAGAATGTTGGAGACCATTTTGGTCCCCCCTCCCCTTGCTCATGTCCAAAAAAACACCCTAATGAACCTTGGATGCCAAATTTGAAATTCAAAGTTATAAGACAAGATTACAACTAGCATTTATCCTCGCATAATTGTGATTAGGAGATCATTTTGGTCCCCTCTTCCCCCTTTGTCCTATTCAACGAAACACACACACTTACACACTTTTAGTGTATGAAACAATTATGCATATATACCATCCTACATCTTATTTTCTCATTCATATCTCACATACACTTAACATTGAGTTTACTTTTGCTCTCTTGTTCCTACTAACACACGAAATACATACACACATATATAAATTCATAAACTTTTCTTTTTTAATCAAAAACTTATGAAGATTTGTTGAAGGTTTGATCATTTGTATCATTTGGGTATTAGTTAAACAACGTTTGGGTTGTTTTTAGTCTTTGTTCATCACCTAAACTACCATTTTATTTGTAAGTCTTCAAATCTTTTAATAACTTGTACTTTCATAATCATCTTGATGCATACATACTAGTTGTACAACTTATTTTGTAAAAATAAATATTTTGAAACTACATAAACCCTAAAAGGGTATACATACTATTCGAAAATAATAAAAGAAAATATAAGGAAAGTATAGTTTTCTGATCATGGTTATTTTCGTGTAATCAAAATGGTATGTTATAGGTTATTTATATTCGGCTTATATAATAAGCTTTTGGAAAAGCTTATTTTGATTTTATTGAGCTTAATGGGCTTATGTATGGTTCGGCCCAACTAGGAAAGAAAGGAGAAGTGTTTGTTTAGCTTATTTTCTAGCTTATTTTGAAAGGACAAATGGTAAACTTATTCGGCTTAATAAATAAGCCCGAATATGGTTTGCTTGGGCTTTTAGCCGCGTCTCACAACCAAGGTCAAACACCACGAGCTTATTCTTGAGCTTATGTGGTTCGGCTTATTATTGCTTTGCTTATTGTGAGCTTATTATTAAGTCGCGTGTTTATTATTTAATGTTTTTCTTATCGGACTACATGGATAAGTAAAACTACATTTTTGGACTTAACGGGCCAAGGCCCAACATAAATACAAGACACCAAGGCGTAAAGCTACGGTGTAGCTTATTGAATAAGTTCATGAATAGCTTATTTAATAATAGTGTACGACTTAGATGCTATACGTTTAACTTATTTTGAACGTTGGACGTTACGAATAATAAGATTAGGCTTATTGGGCCTAAAAGCCCAATAAGGGTCCGAATGGTCTTTTGATAAATTATAAAAAGAGATTTGATGATGTATAGTTTGTAATTATGAAAAGTGGATTGAAAGTGATTTGAAAATGGTTTTTATTAAAGTCTACGACTTTGGAAAACGTGTAAACACGAACGGGTCATGCCGAAATTTTTATAAATTATTATACTTAGTAAATACTAGAAAGCGCACATGATAAAACTAGATACACGGGAATTTAATAAAGTGCCAAACAATATATATATATATATATATATATATATATATATATATATATATGTGTGTGTGTGTGTGTGTGTGTGTGTGTGTGTGTGTGTGTGTGTGTGTGTATAATATATATTTTTACTATAAGAAATATTGTGTATGTACTATTAAATTACATATATTATTATTCGTTTTACTTACGAAAACATTTTAATTACTATACGATCACAAACATAAATTTTTGAAAATATATTAACAAAAGTACACTAGTAAATTCTTATGCATTATCCGCAATTCTACAGTACTCCGATATTAAACCAAACCTTCGTTTCATAGGTTGTCTTTACGAACAGTCGTTCGTTATCGTGTGATTTTATTCTAGACTATTCTTCTTCGATTCACCAATCAAGGTGAGTTCATAGCCCCACTTTTAATTCTTTTGAATAATTGTTTTGTAACTTGGGGTGAGAAACATTGCTTGCTTTTAAAACTGGACACAAGTACTATACGTGAGAAATTCTCCGTTTACGTGTTTCCAAAGTAGTGTTTAGACCACTATTGCCCGAATTATCATGAACTGTTAATCACCTTTAACCGACTGGCTGCTTAAGTGAGCGTGAGTGAATAAATAGATCTATTGGGACTAATTATCCTTATCCGGGTAAGAGCACTTACTAGTTCGAGTTTGCCAAGAACTAACGGATATATGTCATGTCGAAACTAGCTAGGCGGTCTTTGGTCGGACACCTGAAGGGCAAGCCTTCATAGCAGTGTACATGCTATCTTTCAGTATTAGCTTCAGTGTCATGAGCTTAGTGCAACGTAAATGCCTCTTTATGTGAAGTTGTATCTCCTATAACTGTCGCATACGTTTTGATAATCTTGTGGTCCACATTAAATACGTTTGAACTAAACCTATGAATTCACCAACTTTATGTTGACGTTTTAAGCATGTTTTTCTCAGGTGCTTAGCATGGATGTCATTGCTTGACTTATGTGAAGTCTATTTGCCCGGACCGGTTTACTAGAAATTATATATGACTTCAAATACCGTTGTTGAACTTATTTAAGCTTCTGCATTTTAACTTTTGAATCTTCTAAATTTGATTAATGTAAAACTTATTAATATTTTGAATTTATGAAACGGTGTTTATTTTAAACGTACCCTTAGAGGTCGTTCTTTATGCTTTATACTTGAGATATTCAGTGACGTCACACCCCCCGGGCACTAAATCGGACGGGACCCTATTTGGGGGTGTGACAATTACAAGCTTTGGTCGTTCGACCATTACGATATTACCATGAATCCGTCATCATTTATAAAGAGTAGATGGGTTGCTGAGTACGTGGTGTGATTTCTAATAACGTTACGTCGAGGGGTACGAGGGATTGTTGATAGTTTCTCGGGTGGCGATTCCCCTTAGGTAACGTACATTACATATGTAGTTTTACGTCACATTTCCTTCGTCGGAACCGAGTGGTTATATTTGGGAGAAGCACGAATTGTTTAGGATCTTTTCCCCATATTTCATGTCCTTCTTCTCATAACCATATAACGAATATTATATAGAAGTAAAGTATTATTTTTTCTGTGTTTCGTCCCATCAAACTATATCCTATTTATATGAGGTAAGTAGCCACTTGAGAAGGAATAAAAATCTCCATATCTGAATAGGATCGAATCAAATATTTCATTTGCAAGTTGGATGTATTTTTCCTTCTAGAAAGACATTATATTGTATTTAGCAAATGTTTTATTTAGGTATACTCTATTAACGTTAAAGACTAACTTTGCAACAAAACGATAACCCAAAAGAATAGTAGTTGTTATTTCCTTTCTATTTGGATATGCATGAGAGAGCTAATGATTGACCTATACTGCATAGGTTTACCACATAATACGTTGGCAATTTTAACCATGCTATGTGTCTAAGTATCGTCTCCTTATTTTACCTACAGATATGGCTACTGCATATTTCCTACTCATACTTACATAACAATATGGAACCTGATGAGTTGGGCAACTATAACTTCTTTTGGAAGCATAGTGAGGAAGTTGCGATATCCTACGAAGGTAACCGTTTTGTATACGTGCATCATTGTTTTTATATACACCTCTAACAGTTTAGAGTGAAAGTAAAGTTACATGTAGATTTATCATGCATAATTTATTGCCTTCGTTCTTCTAGATACCAATATTTGTTTTAAAAGTTATTATTACAATTGCTTATTAATGGCATGTATGTATTTGTATAGGTGTGACGAGTTGCGTAACCGAAAGCAGTATTGAGTGCACAGTTACCATGGCCACATAGAGGGTTTCTACGGTGAGGGATCCAAGAGGATACCTTCCCCCAGTATGGACTTTTGATTGTGGTGTCATACTCGAGGAGGTTGCTACTGATAACCTTAGTTATGATAGTACGTCTTTGCTTCAAGGGGGTATCCTAAGCGTCATTGAGCCAGAAGAGAGCATGACCCAGTTAGTGACGGGTGGTATGTTAATGTGTCGTTGTGTGGTGTATATTTTTATGATTCAAGGTTTAAATTTATATTATGCCGACTTAACTAAAAACAACACTTTAACAGGCAGTGTACCCGGTCGGTGGTAGATTCGTGGTAAGTAGGGTGTTGAACACTTGAAGCGATGTTAAATCTCTCAGTTTATTAATATTTTGGTTATCTAATCTAAGTTAATTATACTCTAAGTTAAACCTATGCTAATCCTATGTTAGTTCTAATCCTAATTCCAACAGGTAAAAGGAGGGTTTCAGCTTGAGAGACTGGCATGGGTTTGGTGGGGACTACAATCAATTCAAGACATTTTAACCCACGCAAGCAAATTAACAGAAGATAAAAGAGGGGTCAAGCCTTATGATAGAAAACTATATTAGCCATCATTAATCCGATTAGAAGTTGGTTTTTTTATTCAGTGCAATGATTACTTATCTCGAGGTGGCATATCATTCTTATACTTAGGCGGGACTTCATCCTGAGACCTAGACACATTAATTATGTCACAATTAAAGCATCCGCATAAAGCATCCTTATTTGTTGACTATAATCTATATTAGGGATTAAAGCAACGGTGATCTTGTTAAACCCTAGCTCATAGAGACTTTACCCACTTACTGCTTAAATCGATTTTACTAATTAGTAGTCCACTTGGCTAACTACTCACATGGAATAGAAGTTATTTGTTGAATTTATCTAAGGTATCACCTGCTAGTCAACTTTGTTCAATAAACAAAAGGCAATATGATATGTAGTTAAGCCAGAGAAGCGTTCTCCTAGCACGGATTTACAGGACAAACTTGTGATTGCTATGATTCTAGATGTATAATTTTCTTATGAAGAGCATCGGCCATCCTAAATTACTTGGTTTGTATCATAGATCCAGTTTGAATGATAGGTAGCATACTAAACGCACGTAACAGTTATAATTGATAAACATAAACAAGCATACAATGATAAATAAGAAATGAGTATATAAACCCAATCAACATTCAAATCTTATTAATAATGACTGATACCGACAGGTATTATTAGCCTTCCAAAACCATCATAACTTAATACAGAGTAGTAAATGGCTCTAGCCAAGGTATTAAACTAACCGATTTTTCATTTAACGAAATTGATACCAAAACTGGAAGATTAAAAGTATATGAACATTTCATGTTGTCTACTATGGATATTAGAATGCGTGTGCAAGACTCTTCTTACTCTTGTTTCCCCTATGGGAAAATCGAAAATAATATTTTGTGGTTTAGGTATCAAGAAATATATGAATTTAGTTGTTTTGAGCTCATTTTAATTTAAAACTCGTTTTTGGGTTTTCTATTTATAGGGTCTAGAGTTTCGGTGTCGATTTACGGGTGTATCCAATATGGTGGATACGACGTATTGGGGTTTTTTCTTGAAAGTAGGGACCAGTTTTTGATATCTTCCAGAATATTCACTTTCTATATCTCCAATACAGCGTATTGGTCTTTACTGGATACGGCGTATTAATCATGTTTCCTTCATGGTTTTGGTTGAGTGAGGACCGTACGCCGTATTTTCCTTTGATGGATCCGGTTTGGTTTGTTTTGGTTGTCAGAATAGTATCATTCAAATAAGGTATCAAGAATATGATTTAGCACACTTAAAACTCGTTTTTGAGTTTTCTATTTATAGGGTCTAGAGTCGGTGTCGATACGGTGTATCCAATATGTTGGATACGGCGTATTGGGGTTTCTTAGAGTAGGGACCACGTTTGATATCTTCCAGAATATTCACCTTCTATATCTCCAATACGACATATTGGTCTTTACTGGATACGGCATATTAATCATGTGTCCTTCGTGGTCTTTGGTGAGTGCAGGCACGGATACGCCGTATCTTACTTGATGGATACGGTGTATTGGTTGTCATAATAGTAATCTTCAAAATATCTTCGTTTAAGCTCTAGAATGCGTACGTTTTGCTAATATTCACCAAGTACTCCATAATTACTGCAATTCTCAAATACAAACGATTAAGTAACAATTATTTACAATAATTATACAAAATGGGTTAATTACATGGGATAAATGATGCTATAAAATTAACGTTATTTGATGTCATCAAATATCCCCCACTTGAATCTTACTTGTTCTCAAGTATGAGTAACAAGTTTATAAAGGTAAATATGGGTTTATATGATAAGGCTTAGGGTTGATCATTCTTCAATCTTTCACTAGAAGTACCACTCCAACAAGGCAGCTGAAGCACACATACATGGCCGTAATGACAAAATAGACATGTGTGTTCGATCACATCCTCATTCGAATTTAACCAACGGTTAGGAAGAAGAATGATATAGGGTAGGGACCTTCTAATTTTCACCAAAAGTCGTTAACCAACGAGGCATCTGAGACATGCATACATGGCCGTAACGACGGAATAGACATGCACGCTCGTACACATCCTTATTCGCGTAAACCCAGCGGCTAGTCATTAGGAAAGAGAAGTAAATTGTTGTTAAATAAAAATTACGAAACAAATAGATTAAGTCTAAAATACAAGTTGCTAAACACTTTTTCCCAACCGTTACCATGATAAAGACACGACTATTTACAACGTCTTGATCATAGATAAAAAACAACAACCTAAGTTGGCGTTCCCGTAAGGGTCAACTTCCCAATCATCTCATACCTTACATACTTTACAAGGTAAGTGACGATATCTTCCACTTTATACAATACTCTACATCGTCGATTTGTTTCAACGAATAATCGATCCTTCGTGTAATTCCTTCGGTAGTTGCGAAACGATATCTTCCACTTTATACAATACTCTACGTTCCTTCTTTTTTTGTGATTTTTCTAATTTTTTCGATTTTTTTTGCTAACACTATATTACGAAAGTCAAAGTAGTTTCACCATCTTCACGATCATAATAATTCTAGATAATTCCTTCGGTAATTCTTCATTCTTCGAACATACCATTAATTGCGATGGTAGTAAAAATACATGAGTTTTGACTATAATATACATTCCCATTTGCGATGTGCAAATTCTTCCAACTGTACCAAAATTGACACAAGACTCGGGAAATACAAACTTTACACTTTAAGCAACTAGCAACTTTAAAATAAACTTAATCTAACAGGGTAGGCTAAGGTGTAAAGGTGTAACGAAACAAACAATTGGTGTATTTCCTAAAGGATTGGCTCTACGGGTTGTTCTAGGGGTATCTTACTCTTAAAGTAAGAGTAAACAAAGGGTTTATATGGTGGTTAACTAACCAGTGTAGTTAGTTAATAAGCAACATGTAAAGGCGTTTTAGATCCTAAAATTTACCAATTTAAACAAGTTACTCCATCTAAATCCATAGTACTCATCATTGCGGTCTCAAGTGATATACCAAGCCAAGTTCTAAAGTCTACTACATCACCGGCACACTCATATTTTATGGAATTTAGGTAAACATTTAGAAACGGATAGGTTAAATCCTCACAATATCTAATAAGGGTTATTGTGTGCGGGTTATGTATCAAGTAATTTCATAAAAGTATGTTTGAAAAAAAATTAATTTGAGCATAATTTAAGCATTTTAGTATTAAAAATAGGACAAGTATACATTATAATTCCCATCCCCCCACTTTAATTATACAACGTCCTCGTTGTATAGATAAAACATTAAATACGGGAATTAAAAAGAATTAGAATGAGAAACTCCACTGATATTTGCTCGGTAGATTCTCCATGCTGATTTATTGAGCAAGAATTCGTGTTAAACAACCGCCTTGAAGTTTCAAGACTCCAACACTTCAAGATCTTCAGATTTGTAAATTCTCCACCAATATTCATCGATATTTCTTTCACGAGGTCCTGTGTAAATAATAGGAAAAACGTGCATTCCTATCTTGGTACATGCGGTTAATTTAAACTATACTAAACAAACTAAATACGAGTCAGTCTGGTGAATACGCCGTATCATGTGCATGAATACGCCGTATTACCAGAACTGACAATAATGTTTTTAAAGTGCATAAAAAGTAAAGACTGATAACGTCTAGACAATCAATATGCCGTATGGTATGGAGCGGATACATCGTATTGATGTCTGTGAAGACAGACTCAATAAAATTAAATAACATTCCGAGTTGTCTCTCAGGAAGCACTTTTGTTTACAGCGAAGTCTTTAAGTTAGACTTTTCTTCAGCTTCTCTTCATCATTCCATCTCATGCACGCTAATGTGCCCGTGTGTGAGCCATTCTTCCGTCTTCGCATCTCGAATGTAGTCTGGTCCTAAGTTCAAGACTCCTTTGTAGAACCCTTTAAGCTTTCGGTATGGATGCGAGATTCCATTCTTCTTATCTTTATCATTTACCTTCAGTAACGGTGGGATCTTGTCGCATTGCTCATTAGTGTGGGGTTTAAACCTCGGATGTGATCGCACCATTTGGTAAGTTACACTTTCGTTACCATTGTAAATGGTAATCATCCTATCGAACCGTCTTGCTTTAATTCCAACTTCTCTTAAAAATGGTTCACCAAAAATAACATCGCCCATTCCTTCATCACGATAAGCATCTATATCTTTTAAAACTGCAAAATCCGTCACAACAAAAAAGGTTCCAACAAAAATAGGCACATTCATTAAAGATCCTACAACATTATTCCCTTTGTACACCATCTTTTCTTTCATTATAGAATTATGAAACTTTTTGGACATCACATTGACATACAATAATGGGAAGAAGTTAGCGTGTGTAAATTCAAATCCTATCATGCATGAAAACTTTAAGTTGTGAGCACAATCTATATGGATCTTCTTATCATAGTCGCAATAACTAGGGTAATCATCAATTCCAGTATCAAGTTCATCATTCCTAGTTTTAAATTCCTCAATTACCTCACCTTCCGCAATGGTGGGCATCAAATCATCACCTTGATTTCTCCTAAGCTCAAATGATTCATTTAGATCATTTAATTCGATGTAATCTCCATTCAAATGGTCTAATGATCTATTAATCACCAAAGTCTCTCCCATTAGCCTAGCTTCTAAATCAATCTCCATTCTTTCTCTTAAACTTAGCATGTAGACCCTCTTAATTAAACTAGTCGCAGGTTTAACACTTTTGAAAATAATTCTTTCCTCCCCAACCCTCAAAGTAATCTTTCATTTGTAAACATCAATCTTAGCATGGGCGGTAGACAAAAATGGTCTTCTGAGGATCAAGGGCACTTTGATATCCTCGGGCATATCTAGAATTATAAAGTCTACTGAAAAAACAAATTTACCAATACCTACTAGCACGTTTTTAGCTATTCCTTTTGGATATTTCACTTTTCTGTTTGCTAATGCAACTGTCAACTTAGTGTGAGCTAATTCGCCTAATCCTAAGTTAAGGTAGGTCGAGAGAGGCATAACACTAATGCTAGCTCCTAAGTCAAAAAGGGCATTATCAAATCAAACATTATTAATAAAGCAAGGTAAAGTGAAACTCCTTGGGTCTTTCTCCTTTCGGGGTATGGAATTATTAATATGTGAAGCTTCAGAGTAAGCTTCTGAGAATTGTGGTCCATATGATCCCTTCTTTTCTTCACAGTAGTAACCATTCAAACGACTTGGAAAAGGAATCGTCGTTTGTCTTGTCTCGTACATTAGTGTACGGTTATGTCTAGTGGATACGGCGTATTGGGAGGATCCAATACAACGTATCAGGTATGAATCAACTTCAACAATAGTCGAGATTGACTTGACTTGATCTCTCGGGTTCGCTTCAGTAGAGCTAGGTAGACTTCCAAATCCTCTTTCCTTTAGTACCTTGCTTATTTGCCTGATTTAAATCTCTAAAGTTTTAATCGATGCTCCTTGGTTTCTAATGGCAGCATCTGTTGAAGCTCGGATTTCTTTAATCAAATTGGAGTTTTCTTCATGTGTCTTTGCTGATTCACTCATAAACTTGCTCAGGGTATCTTCCATAGATTGCCTTTGTTCTTGGTACGAAGGATTCACATTGTTCCTTTGATAGAATCCTAGAGCTGCTACTTTATATCCTCCTCTTTGAAAAGGTCCACCAAATTGCGTGTAGTAAGCTTCTTCGAGGGTTTTCCCTTCTTCTTTGAGTGGGCAATCTTTGGTGTAATGGGGTCATTTGCATTGTTCGCATCCGACTTGAGCAACATAGACTTTTTCATTCACTTTCTTGATCTCTCTCCCAAGATTGTTAAGTTGTGCTTGTATAGCTGCCAATCCGTCAGAAGTTTCAGTACTTCTTGACCTAGATGTTCCATTGTGCCATTTTTGAGAGTATTCAGCCATTTCTTGGATGGCCACCTTTGCATCAGCAGCAGTCTTAGATGGTATTGTAGCTCTTGAATCAAGAATCTGTCGAGTAGGAATTCCTAATCCATTATAGAACAAGATTACCTCCTCATCTCTGTTAAATAGTGTTGAGGACACTTCATTAAGAGTTCTTTAAATCGCTCCCATGCTTGGTAAAGGTTTTTATCTGGTTCTTGCTGAAAGTTGTTGATTTCCTCCATTTTCTTTGCAGTTCGAGCAAGTAGGCAATATTTATTTAAAAATTTTGTTTTAAGACCATCCCAAGTTGTAATTGAACCAGTTGGTTTGTTTCTCAGCCAACAACTTGCGGCTCCAGTTAAGGACATAGGGAATTCTCTAAGCATCACTTGGTCTATAGTAATGTTTGGAATGTGGAATATATTGACGATCTCAAGAACTTTCTCAATGTGTTCGTTCACATCTTTATGATCCAAACCGCTAAAAGTGTTGGTACGTAGTTCCTTGAGAAATTGGCCCTTTAGTTCAAAGTTATCCTTGTTTTCAATTTTAGGCCTAGCAACTCCCGATCCATAGTCGGCTCGAGTTTTGCTCATGTACTGCTCCATGGTTTCCGCAACTTCTTTTTCTGAGTATTCTTGGTCAGAAAATAAATTGAAATCAGGCGATCTCAATTCGTCAAGACTTAGTGTCTTGAAGTGCTTCCTAGATGATCAGAATTCTCGTTCCGGATCCTTGAAATGTGTGAATAGTTCATTCGTTGAACTCCTTGTCATGCACTACCTAAAACAAGGGATAAACAATCAGTAGGATAGGCTCGGAAGAAAGAAAACACAGATATACGGAATCGAATATGGAAAGCTATTGTTAATGTTTTAGATCGATACGCCGTATTCAATTAGAGTGAATACGCCGTATTAATCAGTTGAATGAATACGCTGTATTGGACAGAAAGTTGGATACGCCGTATCGAGTTATCGACCAGAACAGTGTATTAGGAAAACAATTAAATTAAACACACAAATATACAAGCAAACAATTAAACTAACAAATATACAAAAATAGACAGAATATACAAGAATATACACAAATCTAATTTACACTAATCCTAAGGGTTAGATCTAATCTAATAACCAAAATATAAAATAAAAATCAAGATTAATTTTCACTCCCCGGCAACGGCGCCAAAAACTTGATGTGTCGTTGTGTGGTGTATATTTTTATGATTCAAGTTTAAATTTATATTTTGCCGACTTAACAAAAACAACACTTTAACTGGCAGTGTACCCGATCGATGGTAGATTCATGGTAAGTAGGGTGTCGAACACTTGAAGCGAGGTTAAATCTCTTAGTTTATTAATATTTTAATTATCTACTCTAAGTTAATTATACTCTAAGTCAAACCTATACTAATCCTATGTTAGTTATATTCTTAATTCTAACAGGTAAAAGGGGGTTTCAGCCTGAGAGACTGGCACGGGTTTGGTGGTGACTATAATCAATTCAAGACACTTTAACCCACGCAAGCAAATTAACAGAAGATAAAAGAGCGGTCAAGCCTTATAATAGAAAACTGTATTAGCCATCATTAATCCGATTAGAAGTTAGTTTGTTTATTCAGTTCAATGATTACTTATCTCGAGGTGGCATATCATTCTTAGACTTAGGCGGGACTTCATCCCGAGACCTAGACACATTAATTCTGTCACAATTAAAGCATCCGCATAAAGCATCCTTATTTGCTGATTATAATCTATCTTAGGGATTAAAGCAATGGTGATCTTATTAAACCCTAGCTCATAGAGACTTTACCCACTTACTTCTTAACGGTGATTTATACACTAGTAGTCCACTTGTCCAACTATCTAATAGAATCAGAATGTTATTTGTTGAATTATATAGGTTTACCTGCTAGTCAACTTGTTCAATAAACCAAAGGCAATATCCGATATCTAGTTAAGCCAGAAGCGTATCCTAGCACAGATTTAGCAGGACAATACTTGTGATCCTATGATTCTAGATGTATAAATTACTATATGGAGAGCCATCCCGACATTTAGATTACTTGGTCTGTATCACTATCTAGTTGAATGATAGGTCGCATACAAAAGCACGTAAACACGTATAAATTGATAAACATAAACAAGCATACAACGATAAATTAAGAAATCGAGATATAAACAAAACCAAACATTCGGATCTTTATAATAATGGCCAATACCCGAAGGTATTAGCCTTCAAACATCATAATTAATACAAGAGTAATGGCTTAGCCAAGGTAAACTAACCGAGTTAATGAATTATACCAAAAAACTGAACAGTTACTAAATTATAAGAAATTACACGTTGTCTCCTATGGATTAGAATGCGTTGCAAGACCTCTTCTACTCTTTTTCTCCTCTGAAAATCGACTTTTGTGGTTTAGGTATCGAGAATATGATTTAGCACACTTAAAACTCGTTTTTGAGTTTTCTATTTATAGGGTTTGGAGTCGGTGTCAATACGGCGTATCCAATGTGTTGGATACGGCGTATTGGGGTTTCTTGTATTGATCATGTTTCCTTCGTGGTCTTTGGTGAGTGCAGGCACAGATATGTCGTATCTTCCTTGATGGTACGACGTATTGGTTGTCAGAACAGTAGTCTTCAAAATATCTTCGTTTAAGCTCTAGAATGCGTGCCTTTTGTTAATATTCACCAAGTACTTCATAATTACTGCAATTCTCAAATACAAACGATTAAGTAACAATTCTTTGCAATAATTATACAAAAATACAAAATAGGTAATGACATGGGATAGAATGATGCCATAAAAATAGACGTTAATTTGATGTCATCATTGCAATCTATTTGTTTTTATGACACAATTACCAATTGGTTCCCTATGAGGCAACTGGGGGGCGAATGCTAATTTTGAGCCAGCGGTGGACGTGGCTCAACCTTCTTTGTATGAGAATCTTTACCGTTCGTTGCTCACAAAAAACCAGGAATTGATGATTATGGTGGGAGAACTTAGGTCGGGGAAAGAAAGAAACCCAATGGAAACGTAGGTGTATTGACTTAACTGTATGTTTAGAGACCCGCGTAGGGATAATACGTGTAACACTCGAAATTGATTGCCTGTTGGTTTGAGGAGGGCCGTTAAGGGTCAAATCGATGAGCTTGATTCAGAGAATGCCCGAGCTACGAAGGAGGCGCGAGTGGTTAACACTAAGATTGGTAGCGAGCATACTAAAAACATTCTTATGTATTTTCGATAAATGTAGCCAATTTTCCTTGTATAGGACGCTACTTTATGCGGATATGTATTTTTTGTTTTGTTGTTGTTCCATGCTTCGGATGCTTACAATTAAAAGTTCACTTCCGCTAGATGTGCCTGTATTGTCTATGTGCCTTTACTTATGAATAAAGACGATGTTTTAAACTATTCGTATAACTAGTACTATTAGTTTTAATAAGCTACCAAGAATAAAAAGAGGGAACGAGTTGCAGGGAACTTCACGAGCTAGTAGTATATGTTTTTTTACTAAACTTTTGTTTACTTGGTATAGATTGAGGAACCTGCATGGTTGAAAATGTTTTTCATATGAAATATGCATGGAGATACTGGTCTTTTGGTTTGAAATCAAACATAGACATCGTGTATTCTTAATTTGGTATGTTGTTTTTTCGTATATTGTGGAAATAATGATACCCTTTTTGACAGCCATATGAGTGAAACAATCTTTAGCTCAGATGCTCCTTTAGTTTTGTTTTTTGTTTCTTTCCTTTTTTTGTTTTCTCTTTTTTTGTGAATGTAGACTTGAAGTCGCTTGTTATGGTTATATTTTTAGCCCTCTCCACACAACGTTTAAGGTGGAACTTCGTTAGTATATAAGCTAATCGTACTTTGTATGATAAAATTTCATTTGTCAAAATTCGGCCTTTTGTTATCCGTGTTCATTCACAGATAAATCATATATCCCTCTTTATGTCGGGATGGTGATGCATCACATTGGCTTATTTATAGCCATAACTAGTTTTATTATTTTGCTAATTTACAAAGGAGTCGTAC
This sequence comes from Tanacetum coccineum, assembly GCA_026074375.1. NCBI lineage: Eukaryota > Viridiplantae > Streptophyta > Magnoliopsida > Asterales > Asteraceae > Tanacetum > Tanacetum coccineum. The sequence goes on along the minus strand of BQNB010002619.1, from coordinate 74,823 downwards.
CCGCATATTTAGGGGTTACATACATATCGCTCTTATAGTAACGAGTACTTTTTATTCTTATTACTCTCTTAAAAGAAAGCATTTTTGAGCGATTTATTCATACATGTAGATCAAACTTGCGCATTTAAAAATGAAATTTCTGCAGGTTGCTGATGTGTCATGTCCTTAGGATAGTACGGCCTTTCATGTCTGCCAAGGCGTACGTTCCCGTGCGCTTGATGTTTGTTACTTGGTATGGCCCTTCCCAGTTTGGGTCCAACTTCTTTTTTCCTTCTTGTCTACTTGCCTTATTTTTTATTAGAACGAAATCACTAATTTTAGGTGTGTGTGTCTTACCCTGTTGTTGTAATACCTTTTCATCACTTTCCATATTCAATCACTTCATAACATTATTTTTTTAACATTATTTTTTTATTTATTTTATTTTTTATTTTATTTTATTTTTATTTTTAATACTTAGGATCATGGAACAAGCAAAATAAATTCATCGTGATTTCGTTCCAACTTTACTTTTCTACTAGCTTAAAAAAAAGATCATTGTCAAATACAAGTCATGCGATACTACACTACTCAATAAATACTATTTGTGTACTTACTTTTCCCTCCCTTTTTCCTAAATTTTTGTAATCTCAAGATTTTATTTAAGTCAAATACACCGAAGGCTCTTTAAGAAACTTTTATTTCGATACTTATTAATTCCAAAAATAAAGCTAACGGTTAAGACGCAATATTAGCCCTATCCCTTTCAAAAGAGTCTAATGGACATCAAGATTAAAGTTCACATCGATGCAAACCAAATTGGCTATTATTAGTCTACTAAGCAAGCACCATTCATGTCATATACCCTACGTCTATTAAGACCATGAATGGACCAATCTAATTTTGCACTATATACCCTTATGGCTCTTACGGTGACAAATGTAAGACCAAAAAATAAAGCAACATTATTAAACCATCAGTCCTTTAGAAGGCTACAACATCGTTCACGCTCCGACAAGATGAAGCAAACAAATTTCGAACTCGGTAACTTCACCTCGACTTTATTTCCTTTTAGAAAAGCTGTAACAACGGTTTGTGAGCCGGACAAGATGCACAAACTTTTAGTCAGTCTTGTATTATTATTGAATTGCCAACTTCTCCCATAATACCCTAAGCACTGGTTAAAGAATAAGCAAATATATGTTATTACAGGATACATCTATAAGCCAAATTAAGTATTCCCTGATGTGTACTCATCCTAATCACAAAGGAACTAAAGAAAACTTCTATTAACTAATTATTAACTAAAAAACCGCACAACTCTATTTATTAAACAATTATATATAAAGGTGAAACAAGCTAATGGGAGAAAAAGCCACAATTAATACATATGAGCTTGAAAGAGAACCAACTACTCTACGTTTAATGTCATGACTTATAAATAACACTATCATACAAAAAATCCACAATCATATACATAAATCACAAAACAGAACACAACACAACAACACTCAATCACACCACACAACACAACACACACACATATCAATCAAACACACAACAACAAAAATCACAAACACACAACACAAACAACAATCACAACACAAATCCAAATCACACAAATCACAAAAATTCACAACAAACAACACACACCCAACACCCCCAAAAAAAACACAGAACACAACACAATAAACAGAACACAAACAACACAACGACAAAACACAACAACAACAGCGACCACACAACAACAAACACAATCAAAACCAACAAATCAAAATCACACATCAACTTCACACAATCACACAAACAAATCAAAATCATCAGTCATCAAGACACAACATCACCAAACAGATAAAACAAGACAACACCACACAAAAACATCAACACAAATCACAATCAAACATCAAAACACAAAAATCATCACACAACCAACACATTCAAACAACAATCACAGTAATCAACAACACAAACAAATCACAAACAATCAGCAACAATAACAACAAACAACACCAAATCAATCACACAAAAAAGCTACAGGATCCCCAGTAAGGCTCTAGACAATCATCGAATCACACAATCAAAACCTTCACCAACAAACAAAAACACTAACCCAGAACAATCGAAAGAACAAACAACCAAATCACATCCACACACACAAACACACAACACAGCACACACAACACACAACACACATCAAAAACAACAAAACCATATCAAGCACAAAAATAATCAGATCACAACACAGATACACACAATCACACAACACAACAACACCAACACCCCCAACAATCACAACAACACACCACATCAATCCACATCAAACATCAAACAAAAACACACAAAATCACAATCAATCAAAACAGTCACAAAGCAGACAACACACACCACAACACATCAAACAATCAACTCACAAAATCAAACAATCACACAACAAAACAAGCACAAACAAACAACAAACGACACAACACAAAATCAACAAACACACAACAAATCCATCAATCACAATCACACACCAACAATCAACAAAAAAATCCATCACACAAAAAATCACAACAACACAACATCACATCATCAAAACAAATCACATCTACAACGAGACCCCAAAACAACACACAACAACAACATATCAAAACACAAAACACATCACAAGATGAATTGTTTTTCATTTTAAATTTTGATATTTATCATTTTCTTTTTTGTTATACTTAAGATTTCATTATCTATTTCTTATATATTTTTAGACAAAACTTTGATATTTACATATATTTTTTTTGTATTATCATTTTAATTGTTTTTTATATGGGACAAAAACCATCACAATCACACATCACAATCACACAAACAAGACCAACCTAAATCACAGAAAATCACACAATCGAAAACAATAAATAGAACGAACAGACAGCACAAACAGACACAAGACAAACACAAGCACCATTCAAAATCATCATTTCACTACATCATAATCACAAACACAAAACACTGCAACCTAACAACAAATCAGAATCACAACAAACAAGAGGACCAACGAAACTATCACCACGACAACAAACAACATCCAAACAACATCAGCATCACAACAACAATCAACACACAGACATCACAACATCAACACACGACAAAACACACGTACACACGACATCAAACCAATCACAACAAACACATCACAACTAAAAATACCAAATCAATTCAAAACAAACAAACACAAAAACACAATTTAATCATTGTTTTTTCATTATTTTTTATTGTATCATTATTTTATTTCATTATATTGTTGGCTTATGTTTATAAAATTATGCTACTATATAAAACAAAACACACACACAACAGCCCCTAAACATGTACAATAGGACAAATGCACACACCAAAACACACCAACACAACAAATCAAACAAACACAACACAAAACACAAAACAAACAAACACCTATAATCACTACACACAACATCACAACATCAACATCTATCACGACAGATCATCAGAGACCAAACAAACAACACAAAAACAAACACAGACAATCACATCAAATTTTTTTTTCCTTTTTGTTTATGGACATTACAAAATAATCAACAAACCACAACCACAATCATCACAAGACAAACACAGATCATCAAAAAACAAACCGAAACCAATCAAACAACCACACACAAGATCACCCAAACAATCCTAAAATCATCAACAACACCAACAATCATTTGTGTTCATTATTTTTTTGAATCATTACAATTTAATTTGTTTTATTTCAATTGATTTACAATCAAACGATACACACAAAATCAACAGATACAACAACAATCACACACCACACAATCAAAAAAAAAACAACAATCACCACATCACAAATCAATACAAACAAACAACACAAACAACACAAATCAAAACATCACATCAAATCAAACAAAACACATGAATCAATCTCATAATATCCACACAAAAACACAGCACATCAACACAAACCAAAAACACACAACATCAACACAACAAAATAACAAAAAAAACACAACACATCACATCACAAAACACATCAACAACACCAACAACACACACAATCAAATCCAACAACACACAATATCAAAACACATCACACCAAAACTCACAAACAAATCTGTCCAAACGAAACATCATCACAAACAACATCGAAACACACAACAGAATCAACAAAATCAACACACAAAAAAACAACAAGCACATTCCAAATCAGAACAATCAAACAACACAATCACAAAATCAACAAAAATCAAACAATTATACCATTTTTTTCATTAATTTATTCAAGAGAATCTCCGATCTTCGCAATTTAAAATCTCTAAGAAAGAATCCAATGCTTAGCCTATATAAAATCCAACTCGTACATATTTAAAATCTACATAGATTAGCACAGGTCTTCATTTACTTAATAACAAATCAATTCCTAGCATTTTATCATTGTTAAATGTTAAGGAAAAAGCTAAGGTTTAAAACCGATCGAGTCAAAATTTATTTCTCGTTCTCACCTTTATTTGTGCCAAAACACTAATTACATTATTTTTTACTTTTTTTAACTTTTTTTTTATTTAATTTTTTTAATTTTTTTAATTTTTAATTTTTGCATAAAAATTTAAATTTTTTGCTATTTTTCATATAAATCACATATTTTTGGTGGAAAACGGGTTACGTGAGAACAACGGCTGCAAGTATAATCAAATCGATAGATCCCCCCCATACTAAAGCTACACATTGTCCTCAATGTGAGACTGTCACCCCCATACTAATTTCAAGGCATAATTCAAGTATTAAGGGTTCTCTACGCAAATCTAAAGCCATTTATTAAGTATGCTAAAGATAAACGTTAGTCGATAAGATTAGGATATGGGATTCCCTAAATGAAGCTGAGGATATGAAGCTCGAATAAATGGACAAAACCATGAGCACGAGAGTCTTCAAAATCCGGGTAATCCTGGACAAAACAACACAAACCAACAAAACACGAAACACGAGAAAGGAAAGGCAAGCCCCCTCTCATTAGTTGTTAGAAAATAGATAAGAAGATAGAAATGCTTGTTTTTGTTAACCGAGTCACGAGCTTGACTCGACCCCGAATTAATTTGTCCTTGGGGGAGCAAATGGAAAAGAAAATCTCAATCGGGCTTTCATTAATGTTCGGATAAACATTAAAGCACATGAAAGTTCCATCCCGATGAGAAGCCACCAGCTCTAAGTGGAGATGCCGGGGTCAAAGATCGTATCTTCACTCCCGGTGGAGCAAGATAAAAGAGAAACCTCGGAGTAGATGAGAAACGGAAGAAAAGTCCTAATGACAAATGTGAAGGAATCGTCATCTTCAACATTTTGAGAAAAATCAATCTCACTTCCCCTTTGGTCATCATTAAGCTAATTAAAATTATCAATCACGGGAACATCGGGCTCAAAATGTAAGCAAATCTCAACATCTGGTGGTTCCGGAGGAAGTCGAGGAAATGACAGATCAAAATGAAATGATTCAAACTCGGGAAGCTCCAAAAGAGTGTTATTTGAATTATTAGAAATAACAACACTAGTCAACCCATCCTGATCGGGCTCAATCTAAAAAAGAAACGAATCATACTCGGGAAGAGAGTAATTAGCATGAGTAGTGGTACTGCCACTTCTCGTCTCTTCCGTATGATCGCTAAAATTCTCGAATTTGGGTAAAGAATTATCCAAATAAGAAAGAGAAGTATCAGACTCCTCAAAGAACGCATCACTATCCACGACGGGGATAGGAAATGAAGAAGGAGACTTGAGCACACGATCTGGAGTAGGGTTAACTTTCAAAGATTCGATATTAGAAATAAGACGATGGACGTTTAATAATTTCTCACGAAGAATAACGTCTTGGATTTGAAAAATATCTTCTAAATCAAACTCTTTTTCTTCTTGTTCGACATCATTCACCTCCTCGAAGCTATCGTACTCGACATCCTCAAAATCATCGTCATCACTCGAAGTATCATCATTGTTGGAATTGGATAAAATCTCAGAATTATCGTTCAAAGCATCAAAAGTAGAAGAATCATCACATACAGGCTCATCACACGTATCGTCGGAAATACCCTCGAACTCACTTGGGATTGGGACAAGGATCTCAACACTAGAAATAGTGTCAAGATGCTCGTCCCCCATACTTAGAGAGTTATCGGGCTCCTCGATCGGTAAGTCGGGTGTGATTGCTTTAGTCGTAGAATATCGAGCATAAATATCTCTCAAAGAAATAGAATCATCCTTGTCGTCATCGAAGTAGAAAAGCGGACGATTCCAGCTTGGACAATTAATATATTCTGAAAACTCTTCACTGATATTTCGCACATCTTCAAGGAGTTTACTCATCAATTCTTGAATATCCTCTTGTTGATATTGCTTATCCGTCAAAGCATCCTTAATTTTGCCAAAACTTTCCCAAGCTATCAATATAACCTTTGGTGTTACTCCAAAAGGTATACGACTAAACTTCCTTAAGAAGGTGCACACGTCCTTCAAAAAGTTGTCTCTAGCTTCTTCATCGTCAATCATAGAAAAATTCCAATATGGAATAGAACTTTGAGCTGTCGGCTTCTTCTTCTCTTGTTGAATTCCTTTAAGAATTTGCAAATCGTTTATAAGCTTAAGAAGCAATTCTTGTAAAACTTCAGGTTGATTCTGCTCTTCTTCCATAGCTTGCTTAATCTTAAGAAATCTCTCCTCGGCTAGCAATAAAGCCATGCACTTTTTATTAGAAGGTATATGATCATACTCCTTTAAAAAGGCTTGTATAGCTTCCATTAAGTATTCTTGATTTCTCTACTTGTCTCTTAAGGAAGATAATTGACGGGAAACTGCGGGGGTTGATATTGGTCAAAACCGGAAGAATTAGAATTATAGCAAAAATTAGGTTCATAGAAATTTTGGTTCAACGGTTGACACTGAAAAGTTTCATGAGGACCCCCGCAGTTTTCACAACAAAAGTATTGTTGTGGAAAACTTGGTGAAGTTAGTGGAAAATTATTATCAAAGTTTTGATCGAAACACGGGTTCGGATTATAATAAAACGGAACTTGTGTTGGACAATCGTAACCAAAATGAGCATCGTTTCCACATAACTTACAAATATTCGTCTCGTACTAGGGTTGTGGAGAGTAGTCGGAAAAATATTAAGAATTATCGAAAGAATTCGGATTACATCGTGGACAAAATGAACCGACAAATGGCTCTCCACACCCGTAGCAAGGTTGATAAAATGAAGACATGTCGAAGAATTAATCGAATAAGAGGGTAAAGAGAATAAGAATTAAACGAGTAAGAGGATCGAGAAGAATATTTATAGATTTTTCAAATAATACATAAGGAAAAATAAGAAAGAAAAATATTTTTGGATTTTTATTTTTAAGATAAAAGGAAAATATTTTTGGATTTTTATTTTTAAGATAAAAGGAAAATATTTTTGGATTTTTATATTTTTATACAAGAAAATATTTACAAATGAAAGCAATTAACTTCACGGGGAAGGATCTTCAAAAACACTAATCTTTGAACGAAATGCGAAAATGGTACACACTTCCCCGGCAACGGCGCCAAAAACTGATCCGTCCTTTTTAATACATATATATATATATATATATATATATAAAAACGTAATAATAAGGAAGATAATCAATAATAGTATAGTAGTATTTCCGTCGGGTTAAGAAATTCACTTTTATACCAAAGTGATACCTCAAAAACCTCCCGGGTCGTTTATTCCCCAACGAAGTGTGAATTAAAAATCAGAAACGTTCGTGATCGCGTGTTTTGAATGGTTTTTAAAAAGATTTTTGATTTGGTTTTCTAAAATCTACTTGACATAATGATAAAGTAAATAAAAGCATTTAAACGAGCAAAGCAAATAAAACAATTAAACATGTAAAGCATTAAACTATTACTAAAAACTAAAAATTATATAAAATGAAAAATGCTTGCTAAGTGACGTGAAATGTTCATTAAGTGCGGATTTAGGTTTAATAAATTAAAATGACAAGTAAAATGAAATGCTTAAAAATAAATGACAAGAAATTAAATTGCATTAAAAATAAATGATGGAATATAAATTAAAAAGAAAATACTAATGACTAATAATTTTTTTAAACCTTTTTAAATCCGCACCTAAATTCCAAATCACTAATCACTTAGCAAACACAAGTGAATCTACTCACTACTCATAATGAAATTCAATTTATCAAACATAAAATAATTCTACACTAAGCATGGCATAAATCAAATAGGCAAACATAATATGAAACAATAAAATAAAACTATGCTAAGTATTGAAAAAGGTTTAGAAAATGGAACCGAATTGGAGAGCAGCAATTAAACGAATACCACCCGATTTATTTAGCTAAAAAAACTAATCAAAGTCGGTCTAGCTAAATAAACCCTTAAGCTCCACGCCTCATGAGTAGAACCTTGGGTTCAGACCCTGGGGCGGTACCAAAAATTTAAACAACAAACACAAACTGTAATCATAAAAACTATGCATATCTATTTAAATTCCAAAAAAAATGATAACAGAATTAATAAGTCAATATTACACTTTCAGTTTACAATCGCAGGCCAAAATGAAACAAATCCAACTCCTAAATTAATAACTAATGAAGCCCAATTCACACATGTTATTAATCAAGCCAAACGGTCCAAAACGAAATGATAGGCCCAAACGAATTTTACAAACCAAATGAGATCCTGTTGCTTGCACAGCCACATACTTATCAATGAAAAAGATTTTAAGCTAACAAGCTTTAGCACAAAATAAGCAAAACTTATAAGCCTGAAACTTAAGATCACTTATTAGCTATGACACCAAAATAACATGTATAAAATGAACAAACTAGGGTAACGAACTTCAAGGTAGAATAATAATGAGACTTAAATCGAATAAGCAAATCACTTAAGATCGAGATCAAAACCACATAGGCAAACGAAGTTAAGCAAATAGCATAATGAGTTGAACAAATCTAACAACCTAATAAGCTATAGGATGAAATATAACAATTAGCTAGAAGAAAATTAGCTAAAACGAGATCTATAACTACAAATTCTAATTAAACCTACAATCTAAACGAAATGAGCATTTAACTAGGATGAATAAGCATACGAGATAAGTAAAAAAAACTTAGGATAAGCATTAAGCACTCAAACGAAACAAATCTCCAAACGAGTAAGCAAATAAGCTAATAAATTTTGATCTAACACTTTAAACTTACACTAAACCAAGTAAGATGAATAGAAACTTATCATTTCAGAAAATAAGAACTCCTATTTAAACAAAAACGAAATAAGCATAGCAATAAGCTAAATATGAGCTTATTACGGCTTATTATGATGAAAAGTGCTCAAATACTTTGGAGAATGAATCATATTAGCTTGGAAAGCTTTTAGGAGTCATTATTTAAGTCTTTAAGAACTTTTGAAAAGGATAAGCCACTAAAATAACCTCAAAAATTCAGCTTATAGAATAAGCTTCATGAAAAGTAAAGAATACGAGAGATTAAACAACAAATAAGCAACCCGAAATATTTAATCAACTTCAAACTAATTTTAATTCATCATCACATTAAATTTTCGAAGTAAGAAAGGTACATTAAACTGGAAAAATGAAATAAGCAGTTACAAACTAAAAATAAGCTAAAACTGAAAACTAAAAAGTAAAAAAAAAACAAAACAGTTACAAACTAAAAATAAGCTAAAACTAAAAATTGAAAAGTAAAAAAAAAACAAATTATCTAACTCCCCAAAAGTGAGGGGATTAGGTACTTAATTGGCCAATGATTGGCCTTGTTTTAATGTCACACGGATTGAAGAAATATACAAAATGATCCAGCCGCTGTCCTTCTCAACATGGACTCTTGTTGTAGCTTACATATTACGCCTCAATTACATTCGTTGGATCATTTCTTTTGTGCAATGCAACTTGAAATGAAAATGAATGCAACTTAGCTTGCCACACGTTGCATTTTGATTTGTCCTCCAATATTATAGTGCTCGATCACGTGATAATGCAAGAATTAATTATGGTGCACATGCCTCTGCATCATGCTCACGTCATTGTCTTCTTATTAAATAGATGTTGCAACTTCCATCTTGGGCTCTTATTGGGCCTAGGTTTTATTAATTTAACTCTTGTAAAAGTGGGCTAGCCCGGCCCACAAAATGGGTCACGGGCCGGCCCAATAAAACCCGAGGGCACCGTTGGACTCGTTTTCTCGTGCTCTATCCGATCCCGTGCTCAGTTTTGTTCGATTTTGTCTTTATTTTTGTCATTTTCTTGATATCCGTACCTGCACATACACAAACACAAAAACAAGCATATTTTTGCAATTTTATTATGTTTTTGGTTTTTTTGGGTTCGTTTTACAAGGAAAAAAGTATGTATAAAATAGCGAATATCACTTGCATTTAATGTCTCCTTAAGAATGTTCACGAGAAGTGTTGTCATCCAAAGGCGTGTGGAAGACCTTCAATTGGGTGTTGAAAGCTATAAAAAAAACTCAACCTCACAAAGCCTGACACGTACAGATCCAATTTGAGAAGAAGAGACGCTTACACACCATACTTTGATCCCAGAGGATTCATCTATGAGAACAAAGACAAGAAGAACAGATTGATGCGCATTGATGAACTACACAAGTTTAGCGATGGTACTCTCGATGATGTTCGGACTGCTCTGAATGATCGCCTCAAGGGAATCAGAATAGAGTATCTGCCTCAGACTTTTTGGAGCCAACGTGACAAAGCAAATGCAAGAGCTATGATTCAGGCAATTGACAAAAGATTAAAGACAAGGAGGATCATGCGGAGCTTGGAGAGATTTGTTGGTGGAAGACCATACGGGGGTGACTTACGGCTGCTTCAAAGGACCATATGATTTATCATATGTTGTTCTCATCTTATAAGGTCAATCCTCGTAAATAATTTTATCTTGTGAATATGTTAATAACTAGTGTAGATTTTTTGGTGAAAAATAAGATGTGCTCGAGTACAAATTTTACAAGAATTTCTTAGTAAATTCAAAATCTTTCAAATAATTGTACTCGGCACCATCTTATAAACCCTCAAAAGTTGAGGGGGAGCAATAATATGTTCCATTCTGCTAGAATACATCATTTTGTCCCCGAACGGTTAATCAATTGATATCCAAAATATCAAGGGATTAACATTTTGGATAAGGGGAGAAAATGTGATTAACCTGGACTTAATGTATATTGACAGAAGTAATCAATTAAAATGGACTCGATGCACTCCACACTTAGCATGTACTACGATTACGATGCACATGTTAAGGGGGAGCTTTTAGTGATGATTAAAAACATTCAAAGTGTAAACCTTTTGATATTTATATCAAACACTTTGAATGAATTTTTCAATGATTTTGGTTTGTAATGGTGATGGAATACCCTAAAAGACCGACCATGTACTTAATTTTATGGAGTTATAAGGTGGTTAGGTATAGGTATTCAAATCCCATGATCCAGCCAGAACCGGAGGGATCTACCCAGGGATATCCACTAGTTAGTGTAGAAGTCCTTAGGTATGATTAAAAAGGAGAAAAAGTGAGAATCGGGAATAATGCCGACTGAGATGGAGCTAACACTGGAACAAACCCAACAAGGTGTTAGTTATGAAGTCTCGGTAAGCATTGAAGGGGTTGAAGAATGAAAAAGAAATGTAAGGATAAAGGGTGAAAAGAAAGAAGCCCTCCATACACTTAGGCAGAAACCGGGTCAATACATATGCTGTCAGAAACACTTAGGTGTTGTCTGACATTGAAGACAGTCATGGACCCAGTGACGCTATGCACAAACCCCTCCCAGCCACTCAAAGTCGGAAAGACTTTGTTTCAAAACTCACGGAGATACACTCATTTCTATTGACTTTCTCACTCCGAGTTAGTTGATATTGAAAAGGTGGCACTCAGCTCCAGCCTCCGATCACTAAAATTAAAAGTGCACTATTGAGTCTAGAGCCAAAAGAGATCATCCATTAATCTCATTAGGACACTTGTCATAATTTAGCTTGTTATCTCACACAATGTGAATATCAAGTAATATCATTAGAGTCCTACGCAAGATCCTTGTGATTTTGCCAGAACATCCGAGTGATACTTAGGTATTCACAATGAAGATGGAAATCCTGCTTGAGCCAACATCAAACAAGCTCATGGTAGGTGACTTGTGCGATTCTTATGAATCAAGCTTGTGACAACTGGAAAGCAACAATGGTGCGATTCTTTATGAATCAAACTTGTTCCAGGTTATGGATCAACGGTTAAAGAATTTTGAATTGCTTAAAACTCTCGATGTGTCACAAAACCACTTTAGCAAGTGACACGTAAGTGATACACCGATTGATTTTCAAATTAATTTTCTATATCAATCGGTGAGATAGTAACTCACTGGTTCACTCTTATCGTGCTGTCTGCTTTGAGACGTTCCGATAATGAGAACATGCTGAGTACGATGAATCTAATACTTATGTGTTAGAAAGATTCAATACTACAGCTGGAAATCATGTCAAGAAGATTCTTCTTAAATTGAATCTATCTGATCACAGGTCGATCCTCACGGATTTGAAGGTTTCTCCAACCAAACCTGGGCGAATGACAAAGCCATATTCGTCCCCCCACTTTATTGCTAACTGTTTTATGCAGCGATATTTAAGTTGGTGATGGAGGTTAATGATTCCAGCTGGTCACAGATCCATAGCCAACATGCTAATACGACGACATCATAAAAGAACATCTTGAATGCTCAAGCACATGTTTCAAGACTTCCACTACTCTGCTTACAACACACTCTTCTGGAAGGGTCGATGTGTTAAAGTTAAAGAATTTCAAGACAGATGCAACATTAAAGATTTTCAAGAATGGGTATTGAGATTGACGGTCCGATGTCGCAAGTTCACAAGATGAGCAAAGTCTCAAGATGGCAAGATATTGTGCTTTGGATGTGTCTCAAGATACTCAAGATCACAACTGTCATATTACAAGTTCAAGGAACAAGCTCTATCCAGAAATCAATGATTACTACAACATATTTACAAGAGGTGAACTAATAAGGTATGTAAGTTTATGTGTTATGAATAAATGAAGGGTTAAGTGCTATGCTATTAATATGATAAATGAGATATGATGACTTGTATATCTTTTACTTACAAAGCGTTATCACTTACCCGTATAGATGTCAATGCTTTATAGGTTCAAAGTGAAGAAGGTAATGTGTGGATTGATGAGGTGTCATTTTATACACTTTTTCAGGGTCGTTTTACCTCCAAAATCGTGTGTTTATGCCCAAAATAGGTACTCAATCGTTCCTTTTTAGGTATTTCTCATTTGGAAGACATTTGGATGAATTACACACGACTTGGGCTCATTTGGAGAAGAAACGGATGAGGTTACGAACCAACACCAAGACTCTTGAAGATTTGTGCTCACACAGCCTGGAGACGGCGTCACAAGCTATACACAATGCCATCCAACTCATCAAGTGACGGCGTTACAATTTTCATGACGGCGTCAGCCCGTACCGACTCAAACGTAGATCTAAAAGATTCATCTTACGATGGCATCACGACTAAAACGCGACGCCATCACATCATTTTTCCTATATATATAAAGCCGAATTTAGAGTTTTAAGTGTGTAACTTTAGAATAAAAAGAGGGTACGAACCCTAGTTCGTTTAGCAGATGTAGGAGACGATTTTATGGCTTAAAACCTCTATTGTACCTCTTCCAATTCATGTTTTAATCAAGTAAGGTTTACTTAATCATTCAATATGTATATGTGTTGTTTGATTTATTATTCTTGCTTTATCTTTAACATGCTTGGCTAAACTTATTATTGTATTTATTTATGATTGTATGAAACCTAGAATGTAGATCTTAGTGGTGTTGCTTCTTGTGATGGATGTGCACGTTAGGTTTTAGAAAACCAGCTTTTGTTTGCATCGTTGTTGATATGTCTAGGGAAACGTGATTGTGTAGAAAGGACACCATCGAGTAACAGTCTTCATACTACCTTGCCCCCTAATATGGTTGATCTACTTTTAATATATTTCACATGCACTTAATAAACTCCTAGGGGCCGTGTAATAGTCTTCATACTACCTTGCATGTGCGTTGCTCTAGCGGAATACTAAGTAGACAACGCGTTCGTGTAATTCGTTCATGCTTTAGGAAATAGTTACACAGATCATCGCAAGGGTGACAAGGCAACAACACTAGGAGAAGCAATCTAGGGAGTATTACATGATTAAATAGACACAATCTTTTATCTCATTGTTATCACCATTAGTTTAGATTATTATTTAGTTTAAATAGCTAAAACCAAACCTCCCTCCAATTATATGATTTTACCTGCTTTCATAAAACATAAAAATACAAAATAATCTTCCCTCAACCCTCAGAATTCTGTTAGACCGTGATCAAGCCTTCCCAACCTATTTCCCGAGTAAACGATAAATAGTATGTGCTTAATTACACATACCTTTTTCCATTAAAAACGGACTTAAATGACCAAAAACAGATAAAAATTGCCAAATATGTGTTT